>VYXD01006156.1:50293-81497 GCA_013397195.1 Hylia prasina
CTGGTGACCTTCGCAGCGGCTGGTTCTGCGGCGTGTTTTAGGGGTGCGTTTTCTTCTCACATCTTGCTGCCCTCTGATTACTGCTGAATAATGCTCTGCCTTAGGAACCCCCGAGCCCGTATTTGACAGGCATTGTGGAGGGTGTCAGCGTGCCGTTTGAGGATTATTTGCACATTTCTTGGGACTTTAAGATGCATCAAGTTGCATAGTTGGAAGGGAGGGGAATAATATGCGAAGTCGCTGAGAAGTACTATTTCTGTGGTCTAAATGGCACTAACAGTAGGGGATAATTTTGGGTAAGCAAGCTATTAAATAACTGAGCAATATGCGAAGATTACCAAGGTTCAGCCTCGTAACTGTGTCTCCGTTGTCACAGGTCGTTAATACTGTGTTAGCAATCACAGAGGTATATAGATCGTGATCTCAAATGCATTGTTGGTAGGCAGGGCTCTGCTGAAACTGCAGAGTACTTTGTTTACAGTGAGTGTTCATCTACCCCACACAGCGTGTGCTCTTCCCCCCCCTTATGTGTACTGAAAAAGTAGGATGCTTCTATGACTGGGATGGTCTTAGGCCAACTCATTTTCCGTTTTGATTTTCTGTGCAAGACTCGGTTTTACTGACTTCTCGCCTTTCATGTATAGCCTGCATGCACACTAGTTAACCCAGCTATAAGAAATGCATTCAGTTATAGGAGTAGAACTAGGTTTATCCCACGGCTGCTTATTTTCTCCTGTGGTTTTTTTTTTGTTTTGTTTTGTTTTGTTTTTTTGTTTTTTTGGTATTTGGTACTTGTAGGGCCTTCCCAGTTTCATAGGTATGTTAAGAATCTCTGGAGAGGGAGCAATCATAAACCCAAGATGCTCTTTCTCTGGCAGATGTGGTTTTTTATCTAAAATGATTTGTAAGATATGTTTTGTTACAGTATCCCTTCTTGGCATGCATTGTTGGAAATCAGAAAAACAAGTAATTTTTTAGAGGACTGGAGAAAGAGAAGAGAAAATGAATCTCTTGCTGGCTTCCTTGATGTTTAACTCTGTTGGCAGATATTAAGGGTAAATAAACATGAAGTGTGAAATACTGGTCACATGCCAACTATTTTGTTTTGTAATGTATTTTTAGGAGCTTTAAAAAATATTTCCCTTATGTTTTCATATAAACAATTGTAACTTTGATAGCCCCCCTTAAAAGATAGAGCACGGTACAGTTACAAATCCTTAATATATTTTTCACATTAGCATTTCATGTATTACAGAATTTGAGATGGAGATGGTGGTGGTTTTGATAAACTTTCTGCTGAAGTACATCATAGGTAATCTTATATGATAGACATTAATTATGCAGTGATAATGCTTCCCATTAGTAAATGGCAAGCAGTAAAAACGTTTACCTCTAAAAGCAAATATTGCACTAATCTTTCTGAATAGCTTTTGATGATCAGAAAGGAGTTGTCTAGAAAACCAGAGTCTAAGGAGGCCCATGGAGATTGGAGAATACATAGATTACTTCTTTCATTTATATGAAGTGGGGAGAACACCACAAGAGCACAGCCCTTTATATTCCTGTAATATCTGTTTTCAAAAGAAATGCAGAATTCCCTTTGTACCTTCTGAATTATGGGAAGAAAATGTATGTTCTGGAGGAGGCCTCCCCTGTACAGGAGTGCTGGTGTGGGGGGAGAGTGTCTTTCTTTCTGACTGATGTTTCCATGTTATGGGCATGTCAGCTGAGCGTGGCTGGGGATGAAGCATCTGAGCACTGGTGTGTTCAGTTCAGAACAGATCCATAAATTTTACAGGTTGTCTTCAGTTTTCCAGTTTACTCTGTGCTACAGTGGCCTGAAAAGGGTAACCCGGAGAAATTCAAGATTTGCATTCTGGAACATGAAAGGCTGATGATGTGTTTTCCTTTCAGCTTGGTCAAGCCTTTTGTGGGGAATCGGTCTTTGCTGGTAGCCACAGGCTGAGCTGAGGCCACGCAGTGAGCAATCTTTAGACACTGATGTAAGGTAAAGCTGTGCAGGGGAATGGGTGAATGACTAAGGAGGAAGGAGCTGCTGTGTGTTGTGGTACTGCAGCGTATCTGTGGAAGAAGCTGAAAGGCCTACAGCTGTATCTGAGAGGCCTGGTGATGCCAGTGTCACAGTGCTGGTATTTCACATCAAGGTGTCCTTGTTAGGTTAAACAGGTCACAGTGCACTGGCTGCATGATTGCCACTCAGCATGAATAAAGGAAAATTTTTTCCAAAAGAACAGTTGCTCCAGACCATGCAGGAGGACCTATTACAGGAAATGCTTTGTCATTCATTTGGGTCTGGATCCAGCCATGACATTAATCAAGGCTGTTTATCTGCACGGAGCAAATTATAGCCTTGGACTGTGCTGCACAAAGGACATCGCTTGTTTTTTGTTTTCTAAGACTTTCCATTGTGTACCTTCATTGATTTTTGGAGAGGAAAATTCTCTGTGTATTATCTGTTAATAATAAAGTCTCAACTAGACTATTCCTTCTTAAAGAACAATGGATTTTGCTTTCATAGTTTGTCAGCTGTAAAATACCCTCAGTAATTTTCAATACCAATCTTTAAAGTTGTTACGTATAATCTATGTGAAACCAAGGAGGCAAAATTTTAGAAGGCAGTACGTGACAGGATATAAGAAATGGCATACTGACATTTTTTCACATTTATGGTTCAATTCTGCAGTTTTTTCTTCATTTTTTGGTAAGTCTAATAGTAAAGTGAGAATAGGTGAGACTAGATGAGATCAAAGATCCTTCTAAACCATTCTATTTTGTCTAGTGGGGGATTATAAACGGTAGAATACACAGGCTGATCAGGTGCTGAAAGCTTAGATCAAAATGTCTAGCTGAACTAACATGTTAGCCACAGCTAGAACCATCTTCCATACATTTGGCTACCTCATGTGCTTGGGTTTTTTATGCTTTGGCTTCAACAAAATCCCTGAGACAGTGAGTTTTACAGTTTTATCATGTGCTTTGTTTGTGACAGCGACAGTATGCTTTGTATGCTTTTAAATTGCCTGACAGTTTTGATGTGTGTTCTATGATGCATCTACCTGAGTGAATAGTTTTATTCTACTTTCTCTTTGTCTTTAGTTAAGTATTACCGTATCCTCCTTCTGCTTTTTCAGATATTTCCAAGCCAAAGTTTTCTATTGCCTCTTCATACATAATTCTATCACTCCGCTCATCCTTGTGCCCTTTCTCTGAAGATTTTATTTAACCATATGAAAACTGGGGAGCCCAGAACCACCTGTCAGATTTAACTCATGACAGCATAAAAGACTGCCAGTAGTACAATGACTTCTCTTTTTTTTCTTTTTTTTCATAAGGGTTCTTGCTATCCTACTTATTCTGTTTTACTGTCACAAAACATTTTTCAGATGCTTTCAGAGTATCATGTAAAGTGAATGTATGATGTTTTTGCTGCTTAGTAATGCCTTTTTTATGTATATGTCACATGTGACAGTGTGCACCACCTCAGTACAGTTAAAAATGAAGATGGGTTTTCTCACATTTTTCATAGTCTGCGCTTCTTGGCCCTCACTTCCATTCACTGTTTTATTCCCTAGTCCCTCAGTGTCATGAGTCCTTTCTGCAGTTCTTGTCGCCAGTTACAGATTGTATTCTCCTAAATAATCTGGTATTTTCTGCAGTTTTCCCCACCTCTTTATTTGCCTGCCTGTCCTACTGGAAGGGTATTTATTATTTATGGATGTGAGAAACAGCACATACCTCTGCACATACTCTTTTGGAGAATCCCGCATGGTTATTTTTTCTTCATTGAAAAACTGATCAGTTGTTCCTGTCCTTTTTTCTCTAACTTTTCATTCCGTAGTATGTAATGAAAGGATGACATGCCTTTTTTCTTTGGTGACTTTGTTTCTTTATTTGTCTATATGAAAATTTTCAGTAATATTTTGGAAGATCCAAATACAATACTTGCTTGTCCTTCTCTGCATGCTTATTGAGTTAAGAACTTACTTAAATTTGAACAGTTTTGTACAAAAATTTCATACTGAACAAGCACTGTCTTTTCCTCACTATATTATGTTATTAATCTTTTGGGATTAGACTCTTTCAGGTACAGGTAAGCCATCCAGCTGAAGAACAGTGACTGGTCAGTCAGTACAAAATTTTGTATAATTTATTCAAGAAAAGAAATCAGTTTTAGGTTTCAATGGTGTAACTTCAGAATGATCATCAGAGCAATTATCAAGATGTTAAAGTCAATTAAATAGACAGCTAAACATGCAGAAAGTACTTCCTCAGTAATTCTCTGTTGTGGAATACTGTACTGAAGAAGGTACTTAGGTATTTTTCATGTAATCTTACATACTTCAGACTTAGAGTGAAGTGGAATGGCTGTGAGAAGCTAAGTCAAGGGAATATGTCAAGAAAGAAGCTGTAAGAATTAAAAAAAAAAAAAAACCAAAACAAACAGAATTGCCTCTGAGAGATGCTGAAACAAGGACTGCCAGAGAGTGCTTTTTCCCTGGCTTTAGGTCTGTGCCTAATGGAGAACCTAATGCTTTGTGTGCTGGCTTCAGGGAAGTCAGAGAACAGAATGAGCCCCGGAAAGGCTTAATGTGCTGATGATACTGAGATAACCACATACTGCAGCAAAGTGCTTCAAACTAGTAATTGAAAGATGTAATTCTTCCTGCAGAGAATAGCAAATTAGCTGGGGAAAATAATCTTTCTAAATGCTGTGTCATCTTTAGCAGTTAACAGTTTTTGGGAAAAGAACCCCAAACCCTCTATTGAAGTTCTTTTAAAACCTTGCTGATACAAGAAAAGAAACCAGAATACTAGACCAATGTTACACCTGGCAGGGTAACACACTGGACAAATGGGGCATTATGACCCTAGATCATTGTGCCCAAAGAAATATTGGATTGTGTGACTGGACACTTTCCAAACTGAGGGCCAGACCCTTCACCAAGGGACGCCCTTGAGAGTAATAAAAAAAGCTTTTAAGGCACTGCTTTGATAAATATGAAAAATGAATGTTGTGCCTGTTTCTGAGGCACAGAAGTTCAAAGAACAGTTAGTGACGATGGCATGACTTGAGTAGATTTATGTGACCTCAGTTTAAAAAAAAAGCTGAGTCACTTACATGTTTATTCATATTGCCTCTCATTTTCCTATCTAGAATCTTTTTTATCAATGGTAGGCAGTGGATATTTGAAAATAATGTTTGATTTACTTGGAATAGTTTTGGCTTTACAGTAAGTGAGGGATACTACAGAAGTGAAGCAGAAGTTATTTTCCCAGAAACTGCTGAACATCTCCAAGCTGAGGAGTAAAAAAGCTTTCAAACATTTAGACAAAGAATCAAGACTTAGCTTCTCATGTATCTTCTTCGCATTCATCCGTCAGCACACAAGGGACTTGACTCCACTTAGCAAGGCACTTACACTATGTAAGAATTAAAGAGTGTGAATAATGACATTGACTGCAGTTGGAAAACTCAGATATAGAAGTTGTATATATACCTAAAAAGGGTGCAGAATTGGAGTATTATGGCTAATTAACCATTAATTACTTAAATCTGTCAGAAGAAATCATGCAGCAGCAACTACGGAATCAGTGGTTATTGGTAATAAGGGAAAAAAGCACCAACATAATTCTGGGGTAGATTTTTAAACAGAGCATAGTTATGAGCAGTTAGAGTCATATTGAAGGACTGTTTTTTGTCATCATGATATGGTTTCAAGTGGAATAATTCCTTCTTTAATGGGTACCACATAATCAAAAGTATTTCTTAACTGGGAAAAGAATTCAGGGAATTCTAAGAAAATTATTTAAAGAATTGATGTCCAAGAAAAAAAAAATAACTAATCGTAAACCTGGATTAAATTACTGCTGCACTGAGACATGAGAGCAGTCTGGATCTATGAGGTTGCTGGAAGCAATGCAAAGAAAGGAAGGAATCATTCATTCAGGTATATAGGTATAAATATGTATTTGTGAAACAGTAACAGAAGCTTAATAATGAGACTATTTCCAGGAGATGAGGTCTATTAGCAAGCAAAACAGCTTCCCAGAGGAGGGAGAGAAGGCCTCTGCATATATGCAAACCAAAATAGAACCTGAATTGGATGAACATATGTGAAACTGTTTTAAAAAGCAACATGTAATTGTTAGGACAATATATTGGGTAATTTCATAGCCTTTTACAGTTTTGCTAAAGTCTGACAGCCTACAAACATGTGGCAGAAATTGAGAGTTAAAAATACTTTTCCCCCATGGATTTTCATGGTTTGGGAAGATAGAAATAGCATTTTTAAACAGTAATCTACGTACCTTGCTTTATGTCAGTCTCTGGTGCAGTGGTAAGTGAAGCACACCATATTGGTCACGATTAGGCCAAATTGTATCCTGGTTAACTTTTGGAGTGCTGAATCATTGCATATGTAGCTGACATACTTTATACTTTGTTCTACACACAAATAAATTCCAAAGGCATTTCAGTGCCGTGTAGTAGGATATTTACTAGGGTATCACAAAACTATTAAAGTTGTGGCCATGATTCTGTTGTGCTAGATTATATGCAAATACTTAATTAATTAATCAGTTCAGTTCCTATCTTGAGTGTCTGTTGGACATACTGGAGGAAGCGGATAAATCCAAAGTAGTAGTATGGTGGTAATAACTGGTTTTATGTTTCATAACCTATTTGTTAGCATTTTACCAAAGGGCAGTTTTGAGTAGGAGTTAGAAAAAGCCAGAAAGTTGCTGAGGTTTGCAAACATGTCTTTAAGCTTAGGTACAACTTAGAGAAAAAGGAAATCTGACTACTCTTTCTGTTCCTCTGGTATAGACTGTCTGAAGACAAAACTAAATGTTTCATTATTGAATAGAAAATTATAGATGAAGCAGAGAAGGATTTGAAAAGGTTTCAAGATGTTGAAGCGTTTTCTTGAATGTCTTAGAGCAAGGAGGGTGGGAAGAGGGAGGTCGGTGTGGGCAGAGTCAGAGCCACAGGCTAGGAGGGGAGGCTTTCCACAGCATGGTTGTGGAAGCTGCTAGGTTACTTCTGCTGAAACCAAATACTGTTTATGTGATTTACAACCATCAGGTAATGATAGCCAGAGTGTTAGCTCTGAGGGTAGGCAGGAAAGGTTAATGAGCTAAACAGGCCTGCAGGGCTTTGCAGTAGGTAAGGTGTGTATGTCTAAACTGAATATGATGCCAGGGTTACAGACTGGAGTTATAGGTAGGATACTTTCATGAGTCCCTTATATATCTGTGATTTATATTCTTCTGAGAGAGAAGCGTAGTAAAAGGAGAGGGAATAAAACCTCAGCTTTAACTGTGCTCGGTTGGACTGTATCATTGTGTTTATGTTGGGAAGGTGTGGAATAAGTGTGGGATTTTAGTTTGGAAAAGGCAGGACTGGAGCAGCATGGGAGTCTTGTTTGTCAGCCTGGAGTCCTCAGGGAGATGAGGCTTAGGATTTAAATGACTTCATAATATTCTTGTTATATTCTTTTTCTTAAAAGAAGGGAGTCTGTTCCCAAAAACTGTTAGACAGTTCCTTACTTACAGGAATGATATCACTTGTTCTAATAAGATCCAAATAGATTTTGGCATGGTAAGGACAGAGAATGGACATTGAAAAGATTGGGAAGATTTCAGGAAATGATGATGTCTGGAGGATGTCAGTTCTCCTTCCTTGTTTACTTAATCATTTGACAGTAACTAAATGATGTGTAATAGGCCTAATAGACCTAATGCAGTGGCCCAGTTCCATGTTGCACAGTCATAACCTGCTTCTGTATATTTCCTTCTAGCTGTAATTTATTAATCTTAAGCCTCCTTATAACAAATTCTGTCCAGAGCACAATTTGATTTTGCACTGTACCTGTTTAGTACTACTTGATGATTTACCTGTTTTGTACCACTTAGGAAATTTTGATCTTGCTGTATTTAGACAGCAATAATTGTTTTCATGTCTGTTTATGATTGGCTCAGTTTTGGTTTTTGATTTAGTCTTGTGTGTGGAAGTGGTGCTATATGCAGTCCTTGTTGCTAACTAATCAAGTTAGCTGCTAGACCAGCCTTTGCCTGTGAGGCACATCATGCTGTAGTGACCTTTTCCCTAATGGTTAATCTCGTTGTGCCACATTGCTACACAGCATAAAAATTATCATTCTCCATAACGTCCTTCCTTTCACTTGTGCAGTAGTGGTTACAAAATCCTGATCAAAGAGGAGTTGGTAGGGAAGAAGAAAAATCTGAATTGTTTTTTCAGCTACTATGCCCTTATAAATCCTGGAAATATGTGGAGACTTAGAATTTGGAATTTACAGGCATATTCTGGTTGGTGTACCTAGTATACTGTTCTGGAGTCCGTGGGATGGGTGGAAAGAGGAAAACTTCCCTTTGATGAGAGAAGCAGAATTCCTCTGTGTGGAATATATTTGACTTTTCTGAAGCAATGATAAATGGTAAACTTTTGAACACTTTGCAGGGAGAGTCCTAAATATAGACAGCTGGCAAATAACCAGTTGACTAAGTCAGCAGCCTTTCTTTGACTTAGAAAAGGTTTCAGCATTCAGTCAAAGTCATTTGCCGGCCTGGCTGTGTTACAGCTGTGTCAGATGGAGTACAGTAATGGTTTAACCTGCTGGAAAATTAAGCTGTTATGTTTGACAATGCCTGTATGCAGTCCATGTAAGTTTCATACATGTTTACTTAGTTTTCTTACAGATAAACCTGTTAGCGACTTTATGCTTAGCAGTCACATTACTTAGAATAACAAGCGTCTTTTTGTGATGTACCTGAGTATTGTGTCCGTAAGATGATGTTTAGGTCTGTATGAAATCTTGGAAAGGTTAGTCTGCAAGGTTCCTGAATGTCTTTTTTATGTTTTTCAAGTAAATAGCTTTATAAAGTTAAAAGACCAGATACGATTTAACTTCCCATTTCAGTTCCAGTCTCTTTCTGGTTTTGGATTTGGTTCTGAGCTTCTTTGATTTCTGAATTTTTTCTTAAATTTAACTAACATAAAAATGGCAATTACCCATTCAGTTAAAATAATTGTAGTGTAGAAAACAAATGAATTTTTCCCTTTTTGCAAAGATGGGCTTGACTGTTCTTTCTCTTCATTTAGTTGAAATAGGATGTGTGGAAATTTTTTGACTAGCAAAAATACTGTAATTCAATGTTTACTTTAATTACAAACTTTTTTTTAAATTCAAAATTAATTGCTCATTCGGTCTGTGAGGGGTTTGTAGACTGAATGGTATCACTAATATATTCATTGTCTGTGTTAAAGGGATGATACACTTCTTCTCTACAACCCTAAAAGAAATCTGTGTGTTTGTCTCTGTGACAGGATGGGACTGTAGAGGCTGATGATAGATAAACTGTGTAGTTGCTGCAGATAGCTTTAAAGTTTTGCAACTTGGCTACTTTTTAACATAAAATTTATTTTGTGTGTGAAAGGAAGAGGTATTGAGATCGCTTTGTCTGATTCTCTGCTTTCGGCATATTCTAAAAGGCAAACTGCATAAACTTATATTAAATTTACATAACCATGCTACTGTGAGGGATGCCTTTCCTCCTTGAAAATTCGATGGACACTAGAACTTCAGCACTGATGATCCTAGGAGAAGAATAAAAAGGTTTAATTGATTGAAGTGGTATAACTATGCATTAAAGCCTTTATTAAGACTGGAATTCTAGTCTTTGATTTCCAGAGACACTGGCTTGTATCCTCTTTAAAGCACATGTGAAAATGAATGAAATAATCTGATGTTGGCTATTTGTTAACATCTTAAAGATCATTGCACAGTTTTTAACTGTCACCTTTTGTGCAGTGGAAGTGGAATTTCCACTTAGCTCTGGGGCTGAGTCAGAGCTATTTTGCTTGATATGTTTTGCAAAGTTTGCGCAGTAGTTCTGGTATGGTATGAGCTTGTCTCAATATCAAGGTGTTGAGCCTTCATTTGAAAAAACAAAGTAGCCATCAGCTTCCCCCCCCGCCCCATATGATAATTCAACTCAGTAATAATCTCATGGTCTGTAAAGATTTACATGTTCTAAGTAAAACAAAAAAGTTAAAGTTAATAAAGAAAATGAACTGATCTAAAGAAATATTTTTGTTTAAACTTAGGTAAGTATGAAGACTATGAACTCTGCTTGACGAAAAATGCTGAGGTCTTGTTTACATTTATACTGAGTAAAACTGACGAGAGTGGCTCCAGTATGCAAAAATGGAACACTAAATAAAAAAATGCTCTCTTTTAATGCCGACAGCAATAAGCAGGTGAACTTAACTTCTTGTGTCTTTTTCTCCTCAACTTTGTATTTCCAAAGAGGGTGAAGTAATGAGGTACTTACTTATATTTTTATTTTGTTTTTCCTTTCCCCTATTATTTTCTTTCTCAGCTTAGTCTCTTTTCTCACCAGTACAATACTCAACTGGCGGCGCGGTGAGATCGTGCCATGTGGCTTTTAAGAGTAGAGGGGTGTACTGTGTGTGTGAAATTAGTAAAGACTCTCAGTAAATTTCAGCAGTTTCAGAACACTGCCGTGTAAGTACTTTGTGGTTCTTCATCAGTGCTGGTGATAGCATAGTTTGTCTTTTCATTCTGTACCAATGAATGAGGTACAGATTTGTTCTTTTGTATGTCTCATGTTTTAGGTTAAATTAACCTTTTTGGATGTGATTGTTCCGGAACTGCCACTTTCAGTTCTATCATATAACACGCTGTCTTTTGCTAAAAAACCAAATCATCTTATCTGCTTCTGCATTTTGCTGCCCTGAAAAATAAGCAAAGATACTAAACAAGGTGTGAAATTACATTCTACATATTTTCTAGCTCTCATATTTCTAGTTTGTGTGTGTCCTCCATTGTTAACTGAGTGCTTCATACCTTTTAAACTAGTTAGAATTGGTTTAAGTCTTTGCATATTTCAAATTTTCAAACCCCAAATCACTGCATCTTGATGATGTTGTGGCAAAAGCAACCTAGTTACTTGTCCAGTTATGTAGTAATTAGAATTTAGCTGCTTTTCTTCCAACCAGATAATAATTACTGATGCTGAATTAACAGCAGTCTGTAGGAACAGAATCTGCTCTCTGCTTCAATAAATCAGATGTAGTCATACAACTATATTTCATATAATTGTTTGAGCCACAATCAAATATCAGAAGCTACAGTTGGAGTCGTAATCTGGTGTGTTCTGTCCAATTAAAAAACTCAGAGGATGATTGAATTCTTGTCATTGTAAGGTGTAAACATCTCTCTCAGATGAAAATCTCTGTTACAGACCTACTGCATTATGATAATGTGGGAGTCACTTTAAAGCACAGGTTTGGATTTTAATGTTTCCCAAGTGACTACATAGATTCTTTAGGAATAGGCTATATATGATAGCCAAAAAAAGGTAAAACTGAGGAAAATGGAAAGGGACTACAAACACTGAGTGTAGTTGTCCAACCTGGCATCTCAGCCTTAGCAGTTTTCACTTAGTCCATATTATTAAATTACCACTTTCATGTAGGTCCCTTGTACACTCACATTCTCTGTCACTTGCGCACATGGAGAGTAACACAAACCCTATAGGGAGTCTGTTTCTAGAAATTGTTGAGATAGGCAAGAAAATTCGTGAGGTGATAGGAGTAAGGGAGACAGTTTACTGAGTAAGACTGGTCAAGTGGCAATCTTTCATCATATTAGAAGCACTGACCTCTGGTAAATTTGCACCTCTAAAGAAGGACGAAACTAGGATTTCCTTATGCCCATATGCCATGGTATAGCTTTTGACTTCGACAAACGCTGTTAAGTAAAGTTTTGTTAGTGCTTTGATTTGAAGGAAAAAATTGAGGGCCTTAAGGGCAAGACTTTAAAGGAATGTCTGAAGTCACTTGGCTTGCTCAGCTTGAGGGAAGAGGAGGCTGAGGCAAGACATGGGCTGGTGGCAGAGGAGCTGCTGATCTCTCCTTGTGAGCGGTGACAGATCATGAGGAAATGGAATGAAGCTGTGCCAGGAGATGTTTAGACTGGACATTAGAAAGGTTCTTTGCTTAAAGAGAGGGTGGTCAGTCGCTAGAACAGGCTTCTCATGGAAGTGTTCATTGCATCAAAGCGTCTCAGAATTCAAGGACAGTCTGGGTGATGCTTTTAGTCACCTAGTTTAGTGTCAGGTAGTCCTGCAAGAATTGGGGAGTTGGACTTGATGGTCCCATGAATACCTTCCAACTTGAGATATTCAAGGATTTTGTGATTCTGTGAAATACTAAGAGCTTTTATTTCTTCCTTTGAAATAAAGAGAAGTATGATAAAAAATTTTTTTTCAAGCTCTTCTACAAAATCTAAAATGGGTCTGTTTTCTTTGTGGTGATAGTTTGGTATACCCCTGCATGTATTTTTAAGCCTAAATATTAATAACTGTGTAATTAACAGATAGATTCAGAGCATCACAGATTCTTGAGAAAGAACTTTAAATCAACTGGCTTGTCATTTTTTGACAGGAAGGACAGGGTAATCTCCATCCTTCAGAGATCCTAGCAGAATAACACAGCTGCAGAAGATACACATTGAGACAGTTATAGCTATAAGACTATTTATCTTCACATTAAAAAGATTTGACCCTCTCGATAGAGTATTCATCTGTGACAGTCCAGGAAAGCTCAGAAGTGGCTTGCTTCCTTATTCAGATATACCTTTTTACCTTTTTTTTGAGTAGATCTCCATGGCGTTTCTTTTGAGGACTCCTTTACACATTGCTGAAGGTTTAGAAAATAACTCATTTTTGTGATAGTTTGGTATGAACTTGTTTGGTATGTCATGGAAGGACATGTTGTCTACGCTGAGAGTTAGGAACCCCTTCTTTAATGAAAATAAACAGAAGTCTGTAGAAGTGGATAACAGACAAGGCAAGGGAATTTCCTTGCACTTTCTGCATATTTACAGAAGTACTTGGGTGCTTGTGGGCCCCATTCTCTCCTGTTTGTTAACACTGAGTATTTTGAAGGAAAATATGGTGTGACATACTGAAGTTATGAATAGATGGCTGGAAATTACAGAACCTTATTTGGCACGATTGCTGAGTAAGGGTCTAGGCTGGGGACTGAATATCATACACAGCTGCCACCCTGGCAAAACAAAAAATAACCAACCAGAACAAAAAACTCCAGCAAAAATATCCCTGTATATCTTCTCCCCGCCCCCCCCCGAAAAGTACTCCATAGCAACTAATAAATCAAAACCCCAAAAAAGACAAAAGTAAGGTAGAATGGTAACACTTAATGCAGAAGTGTCTTGTTTAGTTTCCGATTCTGTCAAAAATCCGAATAAACTTGCAAACATAACTTGAATAATGGAAGATTCCTTTCACTACACTTAACCTTCTTTGCAATTTTTGGTTACTAGAGAGTTTCACAACTTTACATAATTGCAAATGTTTCTGAGGGCATTTAATTAATATGAATCAACATACATTAAGTTTAAAATAGCTTAAACACACTGAGCTTTAGTAGCTAGGTCTTTTTCCTTATTAGCTCTTACACAAACACCTGCATAAATTAGATAGTTGTACTGGGAAACCAGAGAGCAGTGTAAATCAAGGGAATCAAAAATTGAAAATAGGGTGTTTCCAGTCACCCAGGAGAGATGAGTTTTCCCCTTTCTCTCATCTTTGGTGCTCGTAACTTCCCTTGCTGAATGATCTGTGGGAACAAAATTTTTTTCTGTTGTTTCTGATGAAGGCCATGCTGAGCCATGATCTTTTTTTTTATTTTTGACAGGGTGGTCTGTCACACAGCACCTAATCCTCTCCCCCTTTCTTTTTCCTCTCCCCCTTTCTTTTTCCTCTCCCCCTTTCTTTTTCCTCTCCCCCTTTCTTTTTTTCCTCCTTTTTCTTGTGTTTCAGAAACAACATTTCTTTCATACAGAGAGTCTGCTAGTTTAATTTTTGCGTACTGATCATTCTCGTAGTGTCAGTTAGCCAAAATGGATGAAGGAATTACTTAGGCAGAGGTGGTATCTCTTTTTTGTGTCCTAATATTTACAAAGTTTTCCAATGTATCCGAAACTGATGGCAGGTTTTTTTTTCTGAGGTGTTAGATATTTATTAAAAACTCTTACAATTTAAGTATTTTCTACTGCATTCTCTGAGTGTTACTTCTATGCTGAAGCATTAAAACCCAGCATTTTATGCTGAAAAGAGAATTCCCTTATGAGGACAAGTTACATGTAGGTTTCATTTAACTACGTTATGAACTTCCATTGTGTTGTGCATTTTTAAATGACATTTTGGGTTTCATCTTATTGTTAATTATTGTTTCACATTGACTTCACAGACTAATTGTAAGCAGAGTAAGAATTGCAGATTTTCTTGCTAATGCTATGTTAAGTAAATTACACAGACGAAATGCTTGACAGTATACCTTTCATAACAAAACAGATATCCTCAGACAGGCAGTCTATTTTTATAAGTAGACCTCATTCTCAATATTTGCTTCTCATATACTGCTGTGTGTAATAGATGACTCAAATCACAAACCCTCTGTGGATTTCCACAAATTTAAACAGCTTACTAATATTTTGTAATCTTGTAGTGGAGTATTTCAAATCTCTTCTAAGCCAGTATGTTCTTCTATGATATGACATGGCTTTTTTATTCAGGAGTGGCAATATATTATGTTGGTGCTTATATATATGAACTCTGTCAACAGCTAGGGATTAAATGTTCAAGTATGACTGAATATAATTATATTGCCATTATACCATGTCCTCTTTGGCTGATGCTAAGAAAAATTATTGTTCTACTTAGCTGGTGAAAGAAAGAAAAGAATTATGCTTTGTTTATTTTTAACAGACTTTCTTAATTCCATTAATTCTGAACAGATACTCTTTCAACAGCAGTACAAGGCCAGTATATGCTTCCCGTATAAGGAAAGGAAAGCTACATGTAGTTATTCCATTTGTTCTTTCAGTGAAAAATACTTACATCTCACAAAATATTGTGGATCGTCCTCTGATATGCTGAGATGTGTGCAATTAACTAAGCAGAAATAATAAACTAAAAAAAAATCAGATTGGGAGCAGAGAGTGACCTTACACTGCAAAGCCATGAAACCATCACCAGTTTCTGTTACCACTGTTCCTATTCTGAGAAGTGTTTATCTGGATGCTTGTCAGTATCTCCAAGGGCAGTGAATCCCTTTAACATCTTGAACACCTTGAGGATACAGAGAAAATTCATTTTACCCGTTGTAGCATTCTTATAACTGGAAATGCAGGAATTTTCTCATTGGCACAGAATGCGTGTGTGTGAGTTGGAGTAAGTTGTGTTGCTAGTCACTAGAGGTGAGGTTACAATTTTAGGTGCTGTACCAGTGTCCTCAGAGTTTACCACTAGGAAAATCTGGGTCAGGATGTTGTGAGCAGCCTTGTGCAGTGGTATTTTGGCTTGTATATGTCCATTTTATGGACCTAAGGGTTTTGATTTTGTTTGTGGGAGGTTGTGGGGGTTTTGTGTGAGGTTTTGTTGTTGTTGTTGTTATTAGTGGTTTTTATTGTTTGGTTTGGTTTTTTTGTTGTTGTTGTTGTCTTTGTTTTTTGTTTGGGGTTTTTGTTTATTCGTCTGTTAGTTGGTTGAAGGTTTTTTTTACCCCCACTCCCAGAGACTTGAGACCTAGGAAGGATGTTGTACCTTGGATTTTTTTACATTCAGAATCAGAGTTTAAGCAAGTTTTGAGTTCTGTGGTTTATTGGAAGTAAGGTAAGCCTGTGAAGAAGAGTGTTTTTTGCTAGCTTACATACCTCTCCTTACCTTTGGACCATGTGTTCTTAACTACAGTAGGCATGGAGAAATTCATGGAGATTTCCTTTCCCGACAGTGTCCTCTTCGATTGGAAACCAACACTTGACTGCTGGGAGAAAATCGCAAGTCCCTCTGTGGGGGAGGGCACAGATAGCAGTGATTTTCATAGACTAAAAATACATGATAGTGTCTTCAATGCAAAACCAGGAGATATTGAAAGGTAATAGTTGAAATATTAATGTAATTTACTTCATTTGTTGTAGTCATTTTTTTAAAAAAAATATTTATTGTCTTTTGACCTTTTAGCTATATCGGCAGATTTGCCAGGGACGATGAATAACCTATTTTGGTGTTAAGTAAGAGGATTCAGCAAAACTGATTGAGGAGGATGTCTTAATCAGTCATTAATGTCTCTTCATATGTGAATTGGTCAATTTCTATCTCCTGTTTCCTTCTGCTTAATAGAATTTTAAATAATACGTCATGAAAACCTTAATGCAAATTAGTGAAGTGAGCCAAATCTTAAACTAAAAAAATCTTCTAGTTGTGTTTGTAGCTCTTAAATTCTGTTTGTGATTACCAGTTTTTATTAACTGAAATAATGTGATAGCCTTAAAAAAAGCTTTATATCTTTATAATGCAGTGCTTTAGTTTACTTTGTAATTACACTTTAAATGATTTTGTCTAATATTTTCCATACTTTTAAAGCAGGAGTTGATATGCTTACCATAAAGATAATTTCTAATGCTATATATTCTCTGATTCTCTGCTTCAACTGTCTGTAACATATCTTTTAGGAGATGAAATTGAACTACTGTGATAGAGAAGAGTTTGTGCAATCAATATCCTATTTACCATTACTGCAGTTTTCCTTCCATTCCAGGTGGGGATTTTTTGTAGTTTGTGACAATCTGCCTATAATTCTATATGAGGAAGATGTGTTCATTGTATTGTGACTCTTGACAGACCTTGGCTGTTACTTGATGACTGCAGAATTAACTTAATTCCTTTTTTTCCTCTGTACCACTTGTTCCAGTGCAAAAATTTAAAAATATGGCTCAGTTACACATATATTCTATGCCAGACAAAATACTTTGAGATGGAGCTGTGTTTCAGAGGGAAAATAATGATCTTCATCATAAGTACTGTTTGCAGTATCATCATATATATATGTCAGTTCAAGGTGTCATTTGGCACAACACAATAGTAAGACAGGAGTCTTACGCAGAATATGTTACCTCAAGGTTCTTTATCTTTTTTGTAATCTTTCTAATGAGCACTGTGGTGCCTTGTGGGACTTTATCTACTGCAGTGCTGAACTCTGAAGTGAAAGAAAGATTGGGAAATGCAAGGTTGAGCATATTTCCTCCAACAGGTCTTTCCCAACTTGCCTTGGGAATGAGGTAATTATGACTCTACCTCCCGATAACTTCTTCCTTTAAAGTGGTTGTTATTTCTTGAAGTTCCTTTACTATTTTTACAATGTCAATTGTGGTAGACAATTACAAGGATTAGATTCACTGTTTTCCCTGATGCACAAAATTTTCATAGAAAGACTCACAGGTCTTAAACTTATTTTTTTTCCTGAAAAATCATATATATACTCAGTAGTATTTTGAATGTTTTTCCTGAAACTCAAACATTCTGTTTCAGTTTCCTGCCTTTTTCTCATTGAATGTTAAAAGAGGAAGTTTTTCAATAAATTAGGACTAGTGTTGCATTGCTTCAAATAGGAATATTTGCAGATTTTTTTTTTTAGGAGTGTATTTTACCTGCTTTATCTATTTAGAAGGAAAACTAACAAAAACTAATGTTTTAGATTGCTATTGTATATTGCCTTTCAGCATACTTTAATTAAAGTGACATTTGTTTGTCCTGTAATATCACCATTCCCTAATCGATGTACTGAGCAAGCACCATGGTGACAAGATAAGTTGCTTTGTTTTGTTCCATATGTCTGTGTTCCAAATTTTCCATAGTTTTAATTGGTTCCCTGCAGAATAACATTTACAAGCATATGGTATGGAAAATGCTGACTGCATTTGTTATCATATATTTTAGTATATTGGTGGCACTAGATCACTAAGCCTTTAAATGTGATTATGAGGTTATTTAATGCAGTCAATAGTGTGCTTAAAAACAGCAAAAATCTGCAGGGAGCCAAATGGTATCAAGGAAATATGTTTAAATGTCTTCTTAATGCTTCAAGAATAGATGAGGAGGTCTGATTCAGAAAAGGTTTTGGATGATGTTTATGCCGAAACATATTTTGTCACCTGAGAGCAATTCTGAAATCTCTGTGGAGGCTACTTGCCATCACAATGGCAAGAGGAATATCCATAGGAACTGCACAGACAAAATACCTGATATGTCTAGGCTTACTGACTTCTGAAGAAATGCAGTGATATAAGCTGATGAAATGGAGGATCAGCTCCTAAATCTCTTATGTCAAGCTTTGAAGACATAATTAGCACATTTTTGCATGACTCTACTCTGGAAAAAGATGGCCAGTACAAAAGCAAGGGACCATGAGTGACTAAGAAGACCCCAGTCATCTCAACACATATGAGGGTCTTAGTTCAATAGTAGTGACATAGATTATACCTCTTTGGTTATGCTGAAGGGGAGGTGTGTCATGGTGGAGAACATCTGAATTAAATTTTTTGCTAAGGCAGATTCATGACGGTGCTGCTCCAGAAAGTGTTCCATGGGTCATCGTGTTACTGACCTCTCTGGACTTCATGAGCAGATTGGATACTTGGAGACAGCCCAAATGATGAGAGAAAGAGGTTCACTCCATACATGGATATTTCTCATGTATATGTTACATCCTTTGCATCTATGTTCAAGAGGTAACATACTATCTCTGTCCCTAGTCTGAGCCCAGCTGAACTTACTAAATAAATTACTTAGAAATTTCTATTGCTATAGTGTCATCTATGTAAAAAGGAATATTAGGCATTAAAGAAACATAAATTTATTAGTCACTAGCTCTACATTAAAATCATATGCGTGTTAAAAGTAATACAGGAATGTAATTGTGCATTTTCTCTTTCTCATTTGCAACATGTCTGATATTAATGTTATAGTGAAGACAATTCAGAGATCTAAGCAGTGTAGACATAACTAATTACTGTATGAGTAAAAAGTGGATACTCATAATGAAGCATATGTTTCTATTTTCATAACATCGCAAATAAAAAGTAGATTTTTTTGAAGTGAGGTTTTACTTTGAGTGCAGAGTCATTTTACTAACAAGCACAGTATTATAATTTTTATTCTGTGCTCAGCTTTTACATAAAATCAACCAAATATTTTCTTTCGGAAGGACAACAGGAGTAAAACGTATTACAATATAAAATTACCTCATGGGAAAAGAAGCTGCCAGTGATAATAAAGAAGTTTTTGTGGAATGGTGTATAGAGCAGGCAGGGCACAGCAGTACTGGCCGCTGCAGAAGAATAAGTGTCTAATTTTCAGTGTGGAATAAGAAAGAGCAACTGAAATAATGCTGAAATCAAAAACTGGAATGAAACAAAAGCCAAAACAACAACTGGCGTCTTTTCAGCATCATTCTTACTGGAGAATGTTGTATCATGGGGCGTGTATATGAATATACATACTCCACGATACAACAGGAGAATGGGTAAAAAACCAAAGACTTTTTAGAATTAAAATATGATAAAAACCTGTCAAACAAGAAAGGCAAAAGTGAAAGTTACTTTGGCGTGATTATCTCTTTCAGCTATGATTTTCTTGCTCATTAATGATACTTCTGTGGGTTGTTGGCTTACTTCAGGTTATGTTTTCATGTTCAGCTTGGTGCCCATCACCTAAGGGTTCCACTGACTTAAGAAATATGAAGCTTAGCTCCAAAGGTTTCTGTAAAATGCAATGTTCAAGTTCTGCCTGACTCTTGGTAAATTTATTCTTAGTGGCAAAGTTGCTTCCTTCATTTTAAAGAAGCAGCTAAACTTAATCCAAGGTCAGATGTTAAGTCTGTGAGAGGCTGGTAAATTAACTGCATTGTTTGGATTGCATTCCCTTGCCTTCACCAAAACAAACCCACCAGTTTTTCTCCAATACACTTTCTCTTTGTTCCGTGTAATGTATTCATGCTCGCCGTGTATGATGTAGGGGTTTATTGCTGCCAGTCACCACAGAGCCAACACATGACAGGGACACTCTGCTCCTCATGTACTTACTCCCTAGTTTTAAGTCATTTGTGTCTAATATCTCAAAGAACAGTTTGGTCCTACAGTAGCCAAACAAGCCTAAGGAGGATAAATACAATCAAGTCCCGTAAGTTAGATAGGCATCCCAGTCTCACTTCTGCATGTGAAGTGGTAAACGGGGAGGAGGTGGGAAGAGGAGGTACGTAGGTTGGGGTGGAAATTCAAAGATTTGCTGTGACTGACTTTGGGCACTATAGATTACCTGGAATAGGAATATAACTTGGCTCTTTTGCAAAGCTGAATTTTTGTATGCCGTATACTCAGTTATTAGGTGAGGGCCCTAATCCTATGTAAGAGAGACTTGGAGTAACAGATAATTAATGCAGCATAAATGAAAGAGACTTTGATTTTTATTTTAGTAACTTCTATCATAGAGAATCTTACTGACAGACTGTTGAAGTACTGCTAAGTCAATCTTAAATAATCATTGTGCTGGGAACATTTTCCACTTTCAGCCATAGGAGACCATATCCTGTTTTCTCCTGTTGTGGGAAGAGTAATGTGATATCATTGCTGAGCCTAAGGCCATTAAAATAAGAATTTGCTTTATCATTTTGTTTGTCTTATATCATAAAAACCTAGGTTTCTCTAAGACAAAGTATATTTAATTTCTGACTTAAAGAATTTTTTAGTCATTTTTAGCTGTATTGTTTGCTTGATACAGCAGCTAAGATGGGATCAAAACATGTGGTGTCAAAGTCACACTTCCAAAATGTGTGCATGTGGGCATATATATGTACCCCATCTATGATTCAGTTTGAAAACAACATACTATTGGCTATTCCAAATACATACACTCTGTGATCTAGTAGAAGTGGTGACTCAAATGTTGATCCTGAAGGTTAAAATCTGTGGAAGCAAGAGAGTGTGAACATGCAAAGCTTATAAAACGTGGTGAAAAATCAGTGCCAAACCAATTGATGGGATAAATCTAATTTTGAGGAGAGCCAACAAGATTTTGATTGATGTTCTGAGTTCTATAGTGGTTCTTTCTTATATTTAAGTGGAATTTATATATTATTTGATCACTCTAGCTATTCTTTTTCAAATGAAACTTGATGTAGAAATCATTGTTCATTTCTGGATTTTTGCAATGTGACGGAGAGTATATAATAAGCCAGAGAGAAGGCAGTTCACAAACAAGCACAGCAGATTGCCTACAAGTTATAAAATAACTAAAAGTGAAAATGAAATAAATGTGTGTAGTTCCTCAGAATTCTTTCTTCAATAGTGTTAAATTTGTCTGCCTGCAGAATTCTGAGGCAGAGCCTGTTGATAATGCAGAAATAATTAACTGCGTTCTCATCAGCAATGGTTGGCTGTGCCAGTTCTTGATTAGAAATGACTGGAAAAGAGAGTTCCTGTCCTGTGGAAATTCCAGGAATCTAAACATAAGAAAGACTTCCTTGCAAGTACAACTGGATAAATTATGGGTTATAACAAGTTATATATATATGTACAACAGCAAAGCTGTGAAGACCTTCTCCTAGTCTTTGTTATAGACTAGTCATAGTCTTTGCTTATTGTATCTCTTACAGAGCAAAGTATCAGATAATGTTTTTTGCCTACCCAGCCATTTCTGAGGATGTGTTAAGGTTTTGATCCTTCCACTTCTGTTTATCTTACTGGTAAAGGCTGTGTTTCCCACACAAAAGCAGATGGTCTGGTGTGGTCTCTGGGTCACCATTTATGGTCACGGTGAAACAAGACTCATGGACTCCGTGTCAGAAGGCTTAACAACATTTGACTCCATTCTTTCTGGGCTTGGCTACTTCTCCCAGGTGAAGAGCAAGCTTCTGCTTCTTCCCTGCTCCCTTGCTGAATCCTTCTCCCCCAATCCTTCCCATACCAGGGAGATATCAAAACTTCACCCATTGGTTAGGAAAGAGAAACAAATCCCCATCTCCTGGGAGACAGAGGTAAGACAGACACTGGAGAGAATTGCTTACAGAACTTTGCTGCAATTCTCTGCTTTTGCATGAGAATACTTTTGAGCAGGGAAAAACATATTATATTCATGCAACAGTCTGGAATTAGAAAATCCTCCTTTTGTTTTATATTGTGTTCTGCTAGTGGTACTGGTGTTTGCTCTAAAAGGGGTGTTTTTTCAGATTTGTAAGTAAAGCAAGACTGTACAATGGATAGTCAACAGGTAATGATTTAAACATGTCATACTTTTTTTGTGACTACACTTGTGTTCCTTAGGGAAGAATACTTATGTAACTAGGTATTTGACAGGTAGTACTTTAGATTACTATATGTTATGTACAGAGGCAGAGAGATAAAAAAAAATTGACTGACCTCAAAAATGGGAGAAAATGAGGATTCTCTCGTATGTATATTTTTAGAATAAGAGACCATCTATTTTTTTCCAGACCGGTATAAAGCTTTCTTGTGCAAAGACTTACTAAGTATTTAATGAACTGGAATTTTGCTTGAAATATTAAATTAACTTTGCTTTGGCTTAAAACCATTTCTTTGTGGGTGTATAATCATGTTTAAAACCCTCCGGCCACTGGAAGCATAATACTGCCTGATGCTATAAGACAAATGCAAGTTGCGCTCCAAAATGACTACTCAATAAATTGGTAGCTCTGGTTTGGAGGTAGAATTTCAGATACAGAAATCCTCTTTTATGTGATTTGATGACTTTAAATATTGAAGGACATATTTTTTACTCTATTGGCCTTTGACTGGACAGTTAGGATTTTCCCCCGTTTACCTCCAGGAAAGCTGTCAGTGAAGCTTGTACCCTCTGCTGCTCGGCTGGTTGGTGCTTCAGCCACAAGGCTGGAAAAGTTTTCAGTGTTGTATCTGTATATTGTATATTGCTGTGTGGTTCTGCAGTTTCTTCCTTTTTAATATGCTTCTGTTAAGCCATATTGTTTCTTCTTCAATGAATTGGCGCGCTTGACAAGTGCTGTCCCATTCCATGCAGTAAAATGCAGTGATTTCATTACAGTTTAAGGACAGAACTAGTGAAATTTGAAGTAAAAAGCAAGTAGTGACTCAAAAAGCAAGGCTGCGTGTGGCTACTGAGTGTGCATTTATGCACTGTGTGTGCGGGGGTGAATGTGTATGAAGGAAATGGAAAAGCTTTTTTGCCTTGAGCCAAGGGAGCATTTTGTAGGCATTCCTGTTTATACTACGATGAGTCTTCAGTGTTTATTGCCATGCAAGATCACTTCAGGTTCTCTATTAAGAGAAGAAAAAAAAGTAGAGACAATGTAATTTTTTGACTGGAATATTGTAGTTTGACTAATTGCTGTAGTTAATGTGTCCTGATCAAAATTTTTACAAACCTGATTGCCAGTATTGCAGTATGTTTGAATATATCAGCTGTTTGATGCAGGTAGGAACCAATAAATGGTATTTTTCCTCCAGTTACATTAAGATGCAGTTGTCATACTAATGCTTTTATGTATTAATAGGCAGCAAAACTGAACAGATATGAGAGTTTCTTCATAGTAAATATCTGAGAATCAGATCTCGTACAGAAGTAGCCTAATGTTTATAAATCTCTTTCCTGAGCTCAGTAAGTGAATGTTAATCTATGCAGGTCTGATCTAAATTGAGTTATCCTGACTGATGCCATCTGAAAATGACACATAATTTCTTTAATTCATTTTAAACCAGTCATCCAATGTTTGTGCATTTTACAATTTATCTTTAATCTAGCTAAACAAAATCTCATCATTGTGAAGAGAAATCACTGATCTCCTTTGAATTTTAATTTAAGACTTCTAGCTTCATCAGTGATCTGATTTTTTTAATTCTTAGACATACTGACAGTTCATGTTTCCTCTCAGATGTAGCTGTGATGTCTGCAGGAGGTAATCACATTTTAGTCCTATTGTAGCTAATCCTTACTGGGCTTATTGATCTTTGTCTTCTGGACTGTGGGTTTCTCTGCCCGGGTTTTTGCTTGGGAAGAACTGTGAGAGGAGGCCTTACATCCATGTGCCTGCTTTTCCTGAAGACGGCTGATTAGCATGCAGGAGGCTAAGCAAACTAGTTGTATCTGAGGTGATGAAAGAGGTAGCAGTCTCTGACGTGAAAAATAAGCAGTATGCTTGGATGGCATACTTCAGGGTTGTATTTATGGACAGTGTATATGGAGTGTATTTGGAGGGTTATTATTACTAAACAATCCTAACATGCTGAAATGCCATTCATTCAGCTGCACATGGGGGAATGGTGAAATCATGTATCTTGGATCTGCAAGATGGGAAGGAGAAGAGAAACAAATTCTGCTGAGTGAAGAAGAGAAAGGCAGAAAAGACGGGGAAAAAGATATTGCTAGTCACTGTCACTACCACAAAGGGACCTTGACAGGCTTGAGGGATGGCCTGGATGAGCCTCATGAACCACAAGGCCAAGTGCAGCGTGCTGCACCTGGGCCAGGGCAGTGCTGAGCACAAACACGGGCTGGCTGGAGAGGGACTGAGAGCAGCCTTGAGGAGAAAGACTTGAGGCTGTTTGTAGACAAAAGGTTCATTATAACCTTTTGTCTACAAAAGGTTATAATGAACCTTTTGGTTCATTATAACCTTTTGGCACACATCCCTTTCTGGGATGTGTGCCTACATCCCAGAAAGCCAGTCGTGTTGTGGGCTGCATCCAAAGCAGCATGGGCAGCAGGGCTGGGGGGTGGATTCTGCCCCTCTGCTCTGTTCTGCTGAGACCCCACCTGGAACCCTGCATCCAGCTCTGGGATCCCTACATAAGGACAGGGGCCTGTTGGAGTCCACAGGAGAGCCATTAAGTCAATCACAGGGCTGGAGCAGCTCTCCTATGAAGACAGACCCTGAAACTTGGGAATGTTCAGCTTGGAGATGGCTGCAGGGAGACCTTAGTGCAGCATTCCACCCCCTAAAGGGGAAATACAGGAAAGCTGGAGAGGGACTTTTGAGTAGGATAGGACAAGTGTGAATGGCCTTAAACTGGGAACAGGTAGATTAGATTAGGTATTATGAAGAAATTCTGTATTGAGAGGGTGCTATAAAAGGGATGGGCTTATGAGCTTTTTTTCATTCTTTATCATGGCAAATCAGTCAGAAATGCATGCTGCAGAAGAACACGTTACAAAAATTATATTGAAAAGAGTACATGGAGAGAGTTCATTGCTAGTGAAAACTTAGACCCTAAATGAATGTATCTGTTCAAGTCGTATTCTCCAGTAAGATATCTGTCTTTCCTGATATACAGGGAGTGGAGAATATGTCCTGTATTTATTACCCAAATGGTATTTTGATCGCTGTGTTCCATTAAGGGAAAGAGACCCTAAGTTTATTCCTTATATCCAGGTAGGACTAAGACTAGACACAGAGGAAAAATGCTAGCTTAAGAAAAATTGCACATTTCTAATTTTTAAGGGTAATGTAATAATGACATGGTTCTGTTGAAAGATTAAAATTTTGATAGCCAGAATTCCAGTTAAAAATAGCAGAAAGTACATCAGCCTGTACATGGCAAGAACAAAAATGTTTACTTTCATGTGTTTGTTTCTGAAACATCTCTTAGCATCAGTCTTAACATATGTTATGTTTCACAAATTAAGAAGCACTAAAAGTAAAAAAGCGATAATGTTTCCATGCAGTTAGCATGACAATAATGATGTGCACAAGACAATATAAAACTTCATCTTATATTATGTATGTGCGGTTACGAACAAGGTAGATCCTTCCCTTCAGTACTTTGCATTCACACAGTAGGTTTGTCTTTTCTTTTTCTCTTGTTTGGAAGGCTCCTAATTTTATTAAATGAGAACAATTCAAAACTCATAGTACTTCAGCTGTGCTCAGCTTCTGAAGATTCAGGATGAAAGTCAGTTACTTTGTCTATTTGCTGATTTCAGCTAAGTGAAGAAAAAAGAGTAAAATTAAAATTACAACTTGATATGTATTGCTGTGTGTTTTGTGCGTTTCTACAGTCTTTAGGAGTGTTTTTTGAAATGGATTTGTGAGGTGTTTTGAAAGGCTTTTCCATGTGTACATGAAGCTGCTGCTTATCTGTCACTTTGCTGTGAAACGGATTTCTGTCAGATTCAGACCTCATTGGGTTTTAAACTATGGTGTCTTGTGAAATTTAGTTTTTGGCTTTCTTGGGAGCTCTGAAGCCAAGGAATGTCTTATTCCATAGGAAGTCCATTTCTTCAGCCAGCAGTGAAAAATGCTACAACTGAGATCAAAGCCTGATACTTAACTTGTCCTTTGAAATGTCATGGTGATTTGACTTTTTCTCATCATTTCCACTCATGGCAATTGTTGTCTCATGTGTTACAGAACAGGAGCAAACGCCTGGAAAAGGTCCATGTTGTTCTTGGGAATAAACCCTGTGATTTGGATTCACTTATTTCTACCCTGACCTATGCTTACTTTCTAGACAAGGTAATGAAAAATTGGACTGAGACATCTTAATTCACTCTTTCCAGGTCGTTATACACATCTTATTGTTAAGTCAAGTGCTGTAAAAACATTTTTTCTGGACAATGATTTTGTTACTATTGAAAGTGAGTGTTTGAAAAACAAAAATCAACATTTCTTTCCATACAAAAGTGAGTGAGTTGTTATTAGATGGCATATTGAATAGCAAGAGAAAATCAGTCCTGTGCTTCATTCTTTATAATTTTCCTCTTCTGGTTTCTTAGGTACTCTGTCGGAGGCAAACAGAGATAGCTGAAGGAAAAAAGTGTGAAATACCTTTCCCCCCCCTTATTTTAATTAAGAGGAGAAAATCCCAAACAGAAAATCCGGGCTGTTTCTAGTTAAAATATTGTTAAAATATTGTCCTGATAAAAACCAAGTCCAGTTCTCACAAATGCATGCCTGTGTTACAGGTCAGTCCTCCAGATACTCTTTGCTTACCTGTGTTGAACATACCAAGAAAAGACTTCAGCTGCTTCACTGAGACAAGATTTATTTTGGAAGAGCTGAAAATCCCAGAGTCATTCCATATCTTCCGAGATGAGATCAATTTGCATCAGCTGAACGCTGAAGGGAAATTGTCTTTAACGCTTGTAAACAGCAACATGCTGACAAGGTATTGTGTTTTATGCATAGTAAGGTGGCTTATGTGAGTTTGAGCTGTTTCAAAAATTGCTTTTTCTCTGCACTGATATTGATAGTGCTGTGTTAACAGAGACCTAAAAAAAAAAAGGAAACTAAAATGTATTTTGTCTTCCATTATGTTCAGTAAATGTAACAAGGTGAACGGTCACCTTTGCATCACTTCTAATGGAATTTCCATTTACAAGAAATCTGTTTTAACACATCTCAGATGAGATATTTTAATTTAGTTAAATAGTCTGGAAGTTTCCTGTGACCAGTAGATAAGTGATTGGAGTTTTTTTCCTGCTTCTTAGTTAGCTCTCCTTTGAGAATCTTATATTGAGTTGCAGGTGCCCAGACACTTGCATATGTGCTGTTAAGATGGCTGATGGATTACTGTGGTCCTTACCAACTACAGCCTTTCAAAAGACTCAGAGTTGATCTCTGTAAGACCACAGTCCCTCTACCCGTCCTTAAGAGGGAGTATTTATAAGGCCATTGTGAATCTTTTATGAAGAGCCTCTTTATAATGGTGTGCCTGTCTGGCCCAGAGTGAAGGATACTGTTTACTCACAGTTCTCCTTAGAACATCATATGATACTGGTAGCATCCTGTGGCCCCACTGTACTTTGAGAAGTTTATAGATTAGACTAAAAGTAGGGAAAATCTGAAGAGAGAAATATCTGTGAATCTCTTAGCTGTTGATGTGTTAAGTGCCAACAGCTCAGTGCATCATTCACTCCTCAGAGTAAAAATTATCTGTAAGATCTGCTTTTTGTTTATTACTGTTACTTCCTGTGTTTGTTCCTTATAAAGAATTACAATTAGTATTTTATTATTAAAATCAGTTTGGCTTGGTTACTGCTATTGTAAACAGAAACATAAAGTATTTAAATGCAAAAAAAAAAAATTTATTAAGTTTTCAGAATATTCAGTTGGGAAAATCCTAAAACTCCTCTATATAAGGAAGTCTATTTTCAGCGCCTGTAGAAATACTTTTTTCCATAGTTTCTTATGGATTTTGATGAGGGATATGTTGTACTTAGTGATGTATCAAGCAGTAAAAGAACTGTGAACCCTTAATTTAAAAAATCACCGGTTTAGGACCTCTTTGACATCCTTTGGCTTTATAGCAGACTTCAGGTAGCAATAACAATGCTGTTGTAGTCCAGAATTTAAAAAAATATGTTGCATTTTTTTACTTAGTTGTCTAAACAGCTATAAAAATAAATATAACTTTTAAATTTGCTTGATAGTGAGGATAAAAGTTTGGAATCAGCTGTTGTCAAAGTCATCAATCCAGATGAGCAATGTGACAGGAGCCTGGAGTTACAAGCCTGTTCTTCCTCTTTAGTCGTAAAAGAGATTCTTCAAAAGGCACCAGAGTTAATCACTCAGCAACTGGCTTATCTCCTCAGAGGTGAGAGATTACTCTTTTTATTAAATACTGAAAGGTTTAATGGAGTGTTTCTGAATTTGCTCATGCAGAAAGAGTGTGATCCATTCTTTGGTTAACAATCCCTTTAAAGACCACAGGAAGCTTCATAAAAGAAGCAGGGAGTAAAGAGTTTGTTAAAGAGTAACATTATATTGAATATTAAAAATGTGCATTTAAAAATAGGCATGAGAGGTCTTTGCTGTATCACTAGACAAGAATATTAAATGAAGCTGTCGACATACCAGCTGGGTAGCTGGAAAAGCTGTGCAGTTCGTTGATTCCAGGGACATTGTGGACAACAATATGGATTGGAATCTAATATTTACAAGTTAAAGCTTCTCCCTCCCAGTGGTTGTACTTTTTTATAGAATGATGTTTTAATGGCGTGATGGAAAACTTTTGCTGTTTAAAAATTGTTACCAGATCATTGTTGTGTTCTCCTTTTCTTTTGTACTGTATGCCCAGTAGAGTACAAAGTGGGAGTGAGCTTCAAAAATCAGAAGTATTTTCTTCTCTGTCTTGGAAGTTCGTAATTTGTATTAATTTTCTTGGTTTATTTGCTGCAGCAGAACTTTCCAGCTGGATATAAAACTGGTGTTGAAAAGAACAGTCACTGCTTTTAAGTTACTTACTGGATTTTAATGTTCAATGAATTTTATAGGTTTTGAGTTTTGATTATGTGAAACTACTAAATGTCTTTTTAAGAAATTAATGTGGACATTTTTAATGAGGATTATGAAAACTTTTCTACATTTAGACTTCAGAAGCAATTACAATCTTGGACACTCATTGTATTCATCACTGTGATAACTAATAAACGTGTTATAGGAAATCACAAAGATTAATTTTTTTAAAATGTTCCACAGAATAAGCATAAACAGTAACACAGCATTTGGCCTGCCCTTACAGCATCTTTCTATGCTAACAAGCTTTGGCTAACCTGCCGTGAAACATTTTTGTAAGCTCCAAATTTCTGTTGAGTTGCTCTCCAGGAATCTAAGCAAATGACCAAGCATAGTAATTGGTTTTGGAGGCAGAACAAAAAAAAGGGTTTTTGGGGAATATCAGGATACTTGTTTGTCAGTGGAGAATCAAGAGGGAGAGGTCTGAATAATGTTCAAGGATGTGTTCGAGTACTGTATATAGATGTGTCAGCATGTTTTGTGCTTCTAATCTGTATCCAAATTAAAATAAAGTGCTTTTATTAGTGTTTGCATTAAAGATAGCACTTCAAGTTTTGGGAAATATAGTAGCAGTTAATTTTAATTTTTTTTTAATCAATGAGTAATTACATTTTCATTATTACATTTTGTAGAGCATGTTTGAGGAACTTAGTGGATAAAAAGTCTCTGCATACCTTCTTCTGCACGGTGTGAGAGGCTCCTGGCAATGCCTAGGGAACAAAACACAGCTGCACTTGAGACTTGATGCTTTTCTACTTCTCCCAGCAGCACAGCTTATGTGGATAAAATGTGAAGCAATGCAGCAAGTCCTCTCGGTCTCTTTAAAGAGAAAAAGTTTTTGGTACTTAAGAATCTTTCATTGTGAATTTAGAAAAGTCAGTGAACCCATCCCTGGTTTTGATGAGATTAATTAAAAAAAAAAATTAAAAAGTCATAGATATTAGTGTATGTAAATGGCAGATCAAACAAAAACAGTCTGAAAATAAAAGATTAAATACAGCCTGCCAAGTCTAGGTTTTGTGTTTCCCTTGTGTTTCCCTGTACATATTGTGGTCTTTCATCATGAGGTATAGCTTCTTAAATCTACCTTAGCTATGTAGCATAGGGAGCAAAGGGACCATGTATCATGGAAGGAGTGGCTGTTTTATCCCCACTTCTTTTTTGTTAAAGTCTGTTGGCAATTTTTAAATTTTAATAAAACGGCAGGTGTTTATATATATAAATTTTACCTTTGAGCAAACTTTACCTGCTTGTCTATGTTTTAAAAAAAAAGTCGAGAAAAGACATTTCATGTGAAACAAAGCATTATTGATTTAGGCATCTTTATATTTAAAGATTAAATTTTTTTTAGGTGAATGCTTTTCTAGTATCTTTTTTCTTTATCAGACATTATATAAGCTAATTCTACCCTTGGGTTTTTGAGTAGAGCCTGCTTGGAGGATCAGTGTTGTACAGCCATATTTGGCTTAAGTTAGAGCTTGTGCTGTCCCTGGATTTGTGCCAAAAGCAAACAATTACAGAACCTGCCAGAGTCCTGGCCCTGTATTATTTTATTTCCCAAGAGATTTATGAGGGGACTGTTGCCAAATTCAAGATCCATTAAACTGCTGAATCATTACATTCTCTGTTGCAGCCAGCTGGCAAGGATGTTACTCCAAGCACTCTCTGTCAGGTATCTTGGGTCAATGTGCTCTCAAAAATGCCTCCTTATGTTTATTTGTATAAGGCCTTGAAGGATGCCACAAGGTGCAAACCACAACATGTAAATATAGACAGATTTCCAGCAAGAGCGTCAGCAATTTTTTTAATGTGAATCTGCTTTTCTGCTTTTGCTAGTGATGAGCTGCATAGTTGAGGTCTTTTCATACCCTGTCGGGGCAGTCTGACTTTCAGTAGAGAAGATTAGTATGTTATTTGAGCCATCCAGACAAATGTTAAGAAATACCCTTTTAAGGACTTTGGAAGTTATGCCAGGGTGGTGGGGTTTTTTTT
>VYXD01006156.1:81515-97664 GCA_013397195.1 Hylia prasina
TTTTTTTTTTTGTTCTGTTGCGTACATTAATCAGATGATTCACATGCTCCTGCATTGATGCATCCTTAATATATATGCCAAGAAGAAAGGATCATTTTGACCTGGACAAAACACTGCACTTACTTGGGCTGACACTTCTTTTTAATATATGGAAGCAGGTTTTTTTGGAGGCAGTGCTCCTTCTCTCTTTTCCCGGGTTACATTTTATTCCAGCTTCATTGCATTTCCTGTTAATTACAATAAATAATGTTTACTTGGATATATTTACAGTTCTGGTTTGCAGTTGGCTTTTTTTTTGGGAGGCATGGAGGGGTGGGGACGTGAGGAGTGTTGAAGTATACTTTCCATGAGGGACTGTTGGTTTTCCCCTTTTCCCTATCCTTTATTTTTACAGGTTGTGGAACAAAACCTTGACAGGAGAAATGCCTATATTTTCATTGTACTGTTTCTCTCAGCCATAAACTTATAATTCAGGAGATGCTTGTGCTGTTCTTAATGTTTTCCCAAAACGACTTCTGCCTTCATTAGATCATGTTTAATATTAATGCACAGCAATTGCTTTTGGCAAAACTAATGCTTCGCTTCCAAACTGCATTGCAAAAAAAGAATAAAATGCACATTTTTAAAGAGTCTTAGCCTATTTTCTAGTGACCTCTTCAGAAAAAATAATGTAGTAAAGTGTGATGTACGCAAGAAATAATATTCAATCTTGTACTGCCTATTAGATATTTTTTCTCTGCTTCTGAGCAGACAGCAGCCACCATTATGCTTTCAGGAACCCTGGGGGAGTTGCACCAACACTCAGTAAAATCTGCAGGAGATTTTTGAGACCACATATTGCTTGTACAGCAGGTATTTATAAGATAGCACATGACTAAATGGACTACTGACCTTTAGTCAAGCAAAAGTAACTTAAGTGAACTGTTTTTTCTAAACTACCAGGAACCTTAACCCCACAGGAATGCTGAGGATGCCTGGGGGAGGACATCTTCCTTTCCTGGTGATGAGAACACTTTTGAAAAATGATCATAGTATTAAAGGACAAGTAAATGTTGATCTTAGGGCTTGTTGGCACCCTGGTAATTTGAGAATTATCCTTTTCTGGCTTTCATCCTAGTAGAAAAGTTATCAATTGCAAGCACTGCAGTATTGGTGTGACTAGTGACAAAACTAGAGCCTTTTAAAAACCTTTCTAGGGTGTCTGCCTGTTGTGAGTGAAGGTTAGATCATGTTGACTTCCAAAGTGGTGAGCTTGGGTGGATCTGCAACTCACACTTCTTGCTCTGCATTTTTCCATATGTTTCTATTAGGGTTTCCTCTTCTTGGTCTTACCCAAATATTCGATTCCCTGAAGCACACAAAGTGTGTGGTAAAAGTTGCATGCACTGTGTATCTGAGGTTCTGTGCAGATGGACAGACTGCCTAATCATCCTAATGCTGGTGGAGGGCTTCGCAGGATATGCTGCAGCCTCCCTCCAGTAGGTGTGATGACTTTGAGCACACACTGTAGATCCAGTACTTTCTACTGGAGTCTCCATTTCCTTTGTGTGTGCATGAGCAATTTCCCTTTCTGTTTCTGGATGAAGTAAAAAAGCAGAAAATTGCTGTTGCTAAAATACTTCCTGCAGCCTGGTCCCTGGGCTGCCATTTGTCCAGATGCAGCACTGTGCTGACTGAAAGCATATTGTGGGGTCTCTCACTCATGCTGGTCACCACTATTTCCAAGCTATAGAATATATCCCAGGAGAATATATGTAGCACAGACGCTGTTACCTTGCTGTGGAGTTGAACAACAAGGGGAATTTTTAGATGAATTATCATGGAGGCTGCTGGTTGAGAAACTTTCTTCCTGTTAGGGGGACTAAAACCGAGCCTTGATAATGGATATAGATATCTGGGTACTTTATGTATCAGTTTTTTACCTGTAGAAATCTGAAATCTGCCTTTGATGTTGTGTACCTAAATTTAGAATTATCAATCCAGATCAGAATACATGATTTTCATGCAGTCTGTATTTATTGAGTATTTTTAATACTATCAAACAGAGCAGGAGAATTGTCTTAGTGATTGTAAGATGGACATAAAGAGCTGCTGTGAATTAAAAGAATATTGAGTTACAATATCTGTAGTAGAAAAACAGAATGGAACTTCATGTATTTCTAGTTAATTCCAGAAATTAGTATCTGATAGCGGGCAGCTTTTGGCTTGTTAGGCATTATTTATTATTTAATCCACACAGTATTTGTATGGTAAGGGTGTGTTTACATAGTGTGGCACAGTTATTTTGTACTACAAGTGGTTTGTGAATTTTGAAGAAATGCTGTTTGTTATTTCATGTGATGATATTGTAGGAGAAAAGGAAAATGAGTGTGTAGTAGATGTTTGGATCCTAGCTCATCTGATGAGATTGAGGGTGGTGGTGTCAAGGGTTTTCATTTACTCTTTTTTGCTCTGTGCTAGAGCCTAAACACTTTGTTTTGCAGTAGCTATCTTACTCATATATTGCACTTACTGTACTCAGTTGCTCATTGACCCAGCATAATGCAATGAAATCATACACTTGTTTGAAATTCTTGTGCACAGTAGAGCAATAAATAATTTCAAAGCTGAAGTATACGATTTTACTATCCTGAATATTTACTGTGAGTGATTGGAAACAAACCCTATATTTGGGTGTATTGATAAATGGAATCCCAGTCTCCAGGAAATGAAGGGTGACTTAATGTGCAGCCTGCAGGTGTCTGAAAAGACATCACTCTCACTTCTGTATTGTAAGACAATTCCAGTCATTATGAAGTTATCTACTCGGTTATGTTTCTCTTAAATTTTAAAATTTTGATGGTCTGAATTGGTGGTTTTTTGATGCATCCATTGACAAGAATTAGCAGAGTGAGTTACGCACAGTGACTGATTACTTTAAGATCATTAGTTCAAACACAGGACCACCTTTCACTACTCCAGGTTGCTCAGAGCCTGGTCCAACCTGGCCTTGAACACTGCCAAGGCTGGGGCATCTCCATATTCTCTGGGCCACCTGTTCTGGTTCTACTGTTTGCCATCCTCACAGTAAAGTATTTCTTCCTTATGTCCATTGTAGGAGTTCACTGACACGTCTGTAGAAGGAAGGTTGACAATGTGGATCTGTATTTCAAAATACACCAGCACTTGGTCTAATGCCTGGAGAGGGGAGAACATGGTGTGCCATCAGCTGCTGCTGGCTGTGCTGCACAGCCCTGTTAGTGTACAGGAGCATGCTGCACTGGCAGCACTGGCACCAGCCAGTTAGCTCTAAGAAGCAGCCAGTTCTGATTTAGGAGCTTCATGTTAGGAGGACTTTCCGTGTGAATTCAGTGAACTGTCAGTGGAACCAACCTCCAAGAAGGAACGGGCTTGGGCAGCAATGCAGTAAAACTCCCTTGTTTCTGTAGTACCTCTTGATTCTTTACAGGAGATGTTGATTTTTTGTCTTTCAATGTTTCAGGGAGCATTCTCTTCAAGTGCATGTCTTTGGAAGCTGACAGAATGACAGAGCAGCAGGAGAAAGTACTGTCAGTTTTGGAGGAAAAGTTTCCAGATCTTCCCCCACGAGAGGAGATTATCTCTGTTCTCCAGGAGACTCAGTTTAACGCCCAAGGTAGTGCAACTTCCTTCCATTTTTCAGACCTGTTAGAAATTTATTTGTTTAACTGTATCAGAATATGTTTTGTTTTGTGTGGTGAAAATAGATGCAGTGTGCTATCTTCATTGACTCTCAAATGTATGTTAATTTTAAATTAAGTTGCTTACGTTCTAAGTCATGGAATTGTGATTTCTTTTGAGGAGCTACTTAGCTCATAAATAATCTTGTATTGTTTTTACAGATAAAGTTAATTTATTTTATATATTGCTTTTACAGGTGTATGCTTAACCAGTATTTATGTTGATTCACATGGACATAAAAAATGTCTCAGCCCACGTGGTGTGGAAGTAGATTTTGTTTTATGACCCAGATTTACTAAGGGCTGTGTACTGATGAAGTGCATTTCACATCAGACTCAGATTAAAGAAACAGAGCAAGGAAAGTTGCAATTCTTTTCCTTTCTTCTGTTAGGAATACCAAATAGAAACATTCAGTGCTCTAAAGTGGCAATGTTTGAACCCAAAATTTAGTTTTAGGCTTTTGAAGAGATGCTGTGAAAGCCTGAAGAAGATTGTTGCAAGAGCTTGTATTTTTTTACTGGCATTTGCCCCCAAGTTCTTACCAAAGAGTGCGTATTAAATTACTAGGGATATTTCTCTGTTAGATATATCAGGGAAGCACAAGGTCAATGCAGACTCAGGGTGTTTTTTATTCTCTATCTGCCCACATGCAGAAAGTAGTCACTGAAATTCAGACCATCAGCCTGAGACAGTTGCCCTGTCTGGTAGGTAAGGACAGAATTTGAGGTGCTGCTTCCTTTGCCTTTTCTTTCGGTGAGATTACAAAGTAAATTAGTTCAGGTCTATAAATGTTTGCATGAATTCTCTTAAGTTCCTCACTCAAGTAATGATAGTTCAGGAATGGACTGTATGCAGTCTAGATTGGAAAGTGGCAGTGAAGGTGGCTTCTAGTTCTTAGTTCTGCCAGTTGCCAGGGAAAATGGTTCAGTACCATTTGTCATGAAGTTTTTTGTAATATCAAATGTGAAACTTGGACAAGTATATATAGTGGGTTTAGTCTGTGTGGTACTGGTTGCCAGTCATTTATATATGTCACATGAGGCATGGGGAGGGCACTCTGGTTTGGTTTTTTTTTGGCTTATAGCTCCTGTTTTCTTTGTATCACAAGGCACATAATTAGCATATATTCGTATGACACATGCATGTATTGCATGTGACATATCTTTTAGTAGGATGCTGCTGAGCTTCAGGAGCACCTTGAAGGATGTAACCTCTGCTGAGTATTCCACTGTATTTACCTGTTATTTGAGGTAATACTATGACAATTCAGCCAAAAAATTTCTCACTTTCTGGCAGAAATAATGATTTATTGGCCTGAATTCATTTGTTACTTGAGGCACAATAGGTTGCAGCTCCCCAGAAAGTCTATAGGTTGTATATAAAATTTTCAAATGACAGATGTGTTAATATTCATGTTATCATTAGATTGACTGCAGTAGCTGGACTCTGTACAGGAACAGTAATGAAAGGATTAATTTCTTTGACTCAGATTGGTATTTGCTTCCCTCTTGAAAATCATTTATACAAAAACATGGTGGATGTTAAACTGCTATGCCTTAAAGGTTGGTGGACATTTTAGTTGTTGCCCTGCACTGGGATAGGTGGCTTGCAGCATTCTTTACACAGACATTTGCCTATCATATCTGTGTTGCAATGATGTGATGTAGTTTTATTCCTCTACATAATATGTATTTGTTTTGGGAATCTTTACAGCATTTTAGAAAACATGTCCCATGAGAAAAACTTAGTCACCTGGATTTTCAATACACTGTGCTTAAACGTACCAGTGTATTGGTTGCAGTTCTTGTTTTATGCCATTGTTTCTGATGATAATGTTTCTATGGTACATAAACATATACTTAGTTCATGAATGATTTGATGTACATAAGAAAAATCCATTGGTGTTACCAATTTGTGAAGAAAGTCAGAAAGGTTGAATGAGTGGGTTTACAGAATATCTTAAGTTCCCTGCTTTTGAATATTTTATAAACACCATAGTACCACCATAAACACCATAGTCCACAGGTACTTTTCAATATATTACTTGTTTCAGAAGTAATTTTATATTTTTGATTTCCTATTAGACCATAAATACTGTCTAGCTGTACATTTATCATCAGCTAGGAAGTACGTTCACTTAAAAAATTAAGTGTTCACACAGGATCACAGGTATTGAGGGGCGCTTAATTCTTCATACTTGTTGTTAGTGTGTATGCTCCCTTAAATCTCTTCCTTTCTTAAAAAAGTCCCTCTAGAAACATGAAGCATTGAAATACTAGTTTTAGTTTTAATATTTTTGTATGATGTCCTGAAAGAAGGTTCAAGATTAAGGTCTAAGCTGTGTTTTTAATTTATGTTGATGCATCTGTCAGCTGAAGATAATTGTCTATAAGGAATTTTTTTTCTTTTCTTAAACAGGTGTGAATATTGAGGAGGTTATGCTCAAGGACCTCAAGGAGATTTCAGATGGAGAAATCAAAGTAGCAATTAGCACTGTGTACATGACACTGGAGGTAGGTGGAAACTTAAAACATGTTCAATAGCCTTATTGCATATGGAAATGATTCTTTAAAACAGATTGTGAACAAGTTATTTTCTCAATATTTTTTTCAGTAACAGCAGATTTTTCAGTGATTTAATTAACATTGAGAGAAGTAGTAGCTCTTTGTTATCTGACATATTGTTATAATATTATGATTATTCCCTCCCTTTAGATTGTACCATGGTGTGTTAAAAACAATGGCATAAAAAAATTGGAACCTTTGGGTGAATTGAAGGTGTGAGCTTTCTACCTTGATCTGAAGGAATGTTACGTGGTGCTGGATATTATGGAAAAGTACTGTTTTAAAAATATGAATGCTTAGATCACTGAACAAGTATGACATGACCGCTTCAATGACACTATTATTTCTGATGAAATTTTGCATACTGGCATGTTGATTAGTAATAAACCTAAGTGGTCTGAAGAAACTATCAATAACAAAAACATCTTTATATGGTATATATTCGTGATTTTCAGTCTCTTTGTTTGCATGAAAGTCAACTATACAAAAGTATTGGAAATGTAAAAGAAATTTTCATCTACTTTTGCACTAAATCAAAACTTTTTTTTTTACATCAAATGCTGCTAAAAAAGATAACTCTCTTGAATAGTTCTTGCGTTGGATGGCCTAATAGATCGCTACAATATGTGTCTTGTGATGCATTTTGCAAAAAATAAGATGCTTCTGTGGTTGAAGAAGTTTTTGTTACAATCCAACTAATAATTATCCGTAGATTGCTGCTTGTGTGGTAAAATACACAAAGCAAACTGGGTAGCAAAGCGTCAAGAAATGAAGTTGAATCAATTAGTTGTTTCAATATTAAGCAATCTTTACCACCCAAACAGCACTGCTTTATGAACCATAATTTGATCCTAAAAATTTCTCTGAGGCTGGTCAGAAAGGGGTTGGGGAAAGAGTACTATAAGATAAATCCCCAGAAGAGAAAATGGGATATTATAACGTTCATAATAAAATCCTCATCTTTTGTTTTATATCTTTCTTTTACTCTGTCAGTTCCAGTTAATGGTGGACAGAGCTAGGGAACTAATTAGGAGCTAGATGTTTAGCATTGCATTTTCTTTTTGTTTATTTTGCATTAAATCATGTTTAATAACTGTAGAATACAGACCTTGCACTCCACAGGTCTGTGCTCCAGGTAAATCTGTCTGACCTCATGTTTGCAACTCTATATGCTCAAATGAATTATAACTCAGAACTTGTCTTCCTTTTGGCTGGATCTCACAATTTGACTTTGTCGAGAGTAGATGTTCTTAGTTCTCAAAGCAGGCAAATTTTCAGCCTTTTTTCAGTGAAGTGTAACGTGATGCTGACTTACCTTGGCCAAGAAGTGTTAAGATCTGCTGGTCAAGCAGTAAATGTTTCATAATTGTTTTCCTTACATAGCTAGTGGTGTTTGTGGAGAGAAGAGGAGATTTGTTTGCCTCTAAGAACAAACCGAACAGATTTTACTGATGTTAGATGATTTTTAGTCTCAGTGTGTTTAAGTAAATTTTTTACTAGTATTTCTGATGGATTTTCTTTCTAGAAGTCACAGGTACCCTCCTTTGCTTTTTGCTGTCTGTTGTTGTGCTTGAGTAGTTTGTGCCAGAAAGGACTAACTTTTCAGGGGTGTAACTGCTTTTTTTTTCCTGCGTATAATGTTTGCAAAGTTATTGGATGGAAATGAGTTTTGCATTTGCTGCATTACTGCTCTTCGTTGAAATGTTTCCTGAACATCCTCATTTTTGGTGCTTGGCCAGCAAAAGATGTTTTTTTACTCAGTTTTATTAGCAGTAGAGATCACATGTAGTTACTTCACCAGTATCAGAAGCACAATACATATAAGAAAATTAATGACAAAACTGGCCAGACCTGTCTATTCAGTTTAGAATTCTGTTATGAACTCAGAATACACAAACTTTAATGAATGAATGATTTTCTCAGCAGTAATGGTAGTTTGTTATTCATCCTCAAAGTGCTCCACAGACATTACCTGAATAAATATTAAGGAAACATGAAGAACAAGCCTGGCGATGGGTGTTGAATCTCTAGCGTGTTTGTGGTTTTGCTTCTTTGGAAGTATCACAAGGTTACTTTTCTCTTAATAATCAACAAATATGCAAAAGTATCTTCCATTAAAGTGCATTCTATAGGGCAGTCATTTTGTGTGAATTAGTTTAGGTTTCTCAAAGAGTCCGTATGCAGCTTTGCATTTCTTGAGATAACCCCCTTTGGATCTGGCCTTCCTGGATTTAGGTGGCATTAAAGGTGTAAGTTGAAATCAAACCTGTGTCACCAATGACTGGCCATCAGTGTATGCTGCTTGATCTTTACATACATAACCACTTTATTTTTAAAGAGAACAACAAAATAAAAGAGATACTGCACAGATCACAGTTATTTTTATTGCCTTTGCTGGACAGTTTCTCCAAGTGATAATAATGATTACTAATAAGATATTACAGCAAAATTCAGTGCATGTGTTACAGTTAATTTCTGTTGCATTTTGTTATACCCTTAGAGTATCTTTTGCTGCTTCTCTGCTGGAATTCTCTTGGAAATGAGAAATGTCTTCTCAATGTGACTTTCTGGGAAAGTAATTTTCTTCCTGAGAAATGAATACTTCTGTTGTAAAGCAAACTTTGTTCTCTGCTTTTTTAAGTGTAGGGAGAACAATCTAGGTTTCATAAATGTTCAGTTCAGTTGAAATGGCTTATTGTAACATAGATTAATAATATGATTCTTGGACTAAGTCTTTTATCCTTTGGTCCATGAAAATTTATTCTAACTACTCACAGAACTTCTGATTATAGAAAATAAACTACCACCTGAGAAAGCAGGTCAGTCAGTTAAAAACAAGTTCTGTGTCTGTCTACTCATACAAGGGAGTATGTTCTGAAGGTCTGTTGAGGTTCATGCCTCTGGCCATGGCATCCACATACTTCACAAAGACAGTTTCCAGGTTGTATGCCACTTCTAAAGGCTTAGAGAACATGTCAGCCTCAATGGAGGCTGCTGTCACCAGTGTTGTTTCCTCAGGAACGTGACCTGCAAGTTCATGTTGCCACGGGAAGCTTGACTGTCCTTGGGTAGCCTCCGTAGTTCAAATGAGTTGGGGATGGTACCAAATGGAAGCTCTGTCTCTGGTAACAACTTCCCCCTTTGTGGCTTATGCCTTAGAGGACCTTTTAGTGGCAATCCCAGCAACAGTAGTTTAAGAAATATAGAACTGTTCGGGTGCACGGTTTATCATTTTCATATGAAAAAAATAGTCTTGGAGATACAGTCTAATTTTAAAGCTATTTTGTAATATTAGTAAGAAATGCCACTATTTCACTAATTTGGACAATTTCATTTCTGCATTTTGAAAAGTAATGTTTTTAATATTTCTGTATAGCAAATAAAGAACCTCTGTCTTAGCTGAAGCATGTCGAACAAGTGCTAGGTAGACCATTACACCCAGATAAGTGAGTTTACAACATGCGTCTTTGAAGATTTGAACTTCTGTTGTCTGTCTATAATTATGTATATATATTGTGTATTTGGAAACTTTCTTCTCTCACTATAAATATAAACGTATTTTAAATGGCAGATTGGTCCATGAATTTGTTTTTAATGCAAAAAACAAAACGAAGCAAATCCCAAGTAAACATGTTAACATTTAATCTTCCAGTAATGGAATTGGAAACAAAAATTCTCAGCAACTTAAAATAGCAATACGGTTCAAAAGTATTTTTCTGATGCCTGTTGTGAGAAGTTAGGGTATGTAAAATAAATGATGTATAGAGCTGTAGGAATGCGACTTTTGCAGACTACCTTATGTCTAAGGAACATTAAACATAGGGTTCTCGTTTAGCAAATAAATAACCATTCATTTCAGTGGCTGCATAGTCTGGACTTTTGTGCATATTTTTGCAAAGATGAGAAGAGGCCATTAGGGATTTAATATAAAATAAATCGCCACGGGGTCTTCTTGTAGTCCTAGTCTTTCTGCCACATGGTGTGTCACTAATGTGCATAAATGGGCTTAAATGAATTTGTTATCTGTATTACATTTGCAGTATGTATATATTTATATATTATTTTTTAATTGTGTTTAAAAATAAAACATTAAATACATCATTTCTGAGAGTTGAAAATATACCATTTGTAAATAAATCAACCTTAATTAAGGTCTTACAATGTCAGTGTGTGATATCTGCCTTAGGAAAATTTATAACATGTATAGTACATAAAGTTTAAACATACTTTCATTTGCTTTTTCAGAAGTATTAAGAGGCTGAAGTTATAGCCTCATATGACTAATGCAGCCACACACGCATTAATGTAAATACCATACTCCTTCTTAAACATCAGACTGCCGTCTTCTGGAGGACAGTAGCTGGCAAGTTGATGCCTCAGGTCAGCCAAAGTACCCCAGCTGTAATGAGTACAGTCCAAGGTGTGGAGAGGTTAGACAGCCAAGCTGAATTCTCTGTAGTGACTTTTCCCTAAAGATATGAAAGGAATCTGGTGAGGAGAACCATTTAAGTGGTGGTTTTAAGTGGCTGCTGTTGCAGCCAACTGGGAAATAAGCCAGCCCAATCAGAGCAGTGACAACTGTTCCTTAGCTACCTCCCAAGATAAAAACAAGATCTGGCACTTCCTGTGTATTTATAGAAATGCACAGGGCCTGGAGAATAAACTCTAGGAACTCGACATCCAGTTAGAAAGTTAGGATATCTATAGGAGTAACTGAAACATGACAGGACAACTCCCATGACTGGAGGAATATGATGGATGGCTTTAGGTTGTTTCTTAAAGAGAGTCAGGGAAGAAGAGGAGGACTTGCACTTCAAGTTAAGGAGAACCTCAAATGTATAGAAGTCATCTACAGCGACTGTAGAAGCCCTATCAAATGCCTCTGTGTCAAGCTTAAAAGGGTCATCTCCAAGCAATATTGTAGAGTCTGGGGTCTGGCTGTGCTCTCTGAAGGTTAGTACTAAAGCAGAGGTTTTAGATTTTAGCAGAGCAAGCTTCAGTTTGCTCAGAGCTCAGTTGAAAGAGAAGCTTTCATGGGGAATAAAGGAGCTAGCTACTGGTGTGAGTTTTTCAAGATTGCTCTCATGAGAGCATAAAACCAGTTCATCCTCTTCAAAGGGAAGGGAAGTAGGTGGAATGTGAAATCCTCTTGGTTTAACTGTGAGCTTCTGAGTCTGTTCAGGGCCAAAAGAGAAGCACACCGGGGATGGGAAAGGAGTTACAAATCTGTTGAGAACCACAAGAACATTGCCCGGGCAGGAGATACCATTAGAAAAGCAAAGACTCAGCTTGAATTGAAATTGGCAAGAGATTTCTGAAACTACAAGAAAGGAGTCTTTGAGTATATAAACAACAAGCAGAAGCAGGAGGAGACTACTAGCCTAGTGTTAAATGGGAGAGGTGAATTAGTCACCAACAGCACTGAAAAGGCAGAAGTTCTCAACACTTCCTTGACCTCTGTTGTCACCAGCATAATTGGGCTCCAGATGCTGGAAGCAGAAGTCTGTGTGATGCAGACAGACCCACTGTCAGTGCAAGAAAAGTTGCTGTATGGGCTATTACAGGAACTTGGCTCCTGCAAGTCGATAGGACCTTACAATATCCACTCAAGAGTATTGGAGAGCTGGCTGGGGTCATTGTGAGACTGTTCTCCATAATTCTTGAGCAATTGTGGTGATCAGGAGACGACTCAGAAGACTGACAGAAGGCAAATGTCACCCTCATCTACAAGAAGGGCTTAAAAGAGGACCCAGGAAATCGTAGGTCCTGGAAAGGTTATGACACAGACCCTTCTGTGAGGATTCATTGGAAGTGAGATGAACCAGGTGATTGGGAAATACCAGAACAGATGCACCAAGGCCAAATTGCACTTGACAAACTTGATTGCCTTATACAGCAAAGTAACCTGCTTGGTTGATGTAGGGTAAGCCATGGATGTTGTCTGCCTGTGTTTCTCCAAGCCTTTCTCTGTGATCTCCCACAGCCTCCTGGTGAAGCTGTTGTGGACAAGCTGTGCAGTGGCTGGGGACCTGACCACAGGCAGCACCCAGAGTGGGGATAAATGGCTCCTTTTCCAACTGCAACCTGGCACAAGTGGGATTAGTGTTGGGCATAACGCTATTTCATGTTTTCGTAAGTGCTCATCCAGAGCACTTAGAATCAAGTGAACACTCTGGAAGGGAAAGCCACTCTGCAGGAAAAACTGTGTAGGCTGGAACAGTGGGCAAAGAAGAACCTTTTGAAGTTCATCAAGGACAAGTGTTTCACTTGGGAAAACAAATCCAGGAGTGCCGCACAGGCTGGGAGCACAAGGCAGNATAACGCTATTTCATGTTTTCGTAAGTGCTCATCCAGAGCACTTAGAATCAAGTGAACACTCTGGAAGGGAAAGCCACTCTGCAGGAAAAACTGTGTAGGCTGGAACAGTGGGCAAAGAAGAACCTTTTGAAGTTCATCAAGGACAAGTGTTTCACTTGGGAAAACAAATCCAGGAGTGCCGCACAGGCTGGGAGCACAAGGCAGCTCCATGCAAAGGGGCCTGGGAGCCCTAGTGAGCAGCAGGCTCAGTGTGAGTGAGCAATGTGCTGCTGCAGCAAAGCAGCCCAGTGAGATCTTGGGCTGCATCAACAGGGGCATCAGCAGCAGAGATGATCCCATTCTTGTCAGCATTTGTCAGGCCACACCTGGACTACTGTTGTCAGTTTTGGTCTCTGCTGGACAAAAAGATGTGGACAGGCTGGAGAAGATGGAGAGGAAGGCCAGAGAGATGATCAAAGGCCTAGGGAGCCTGACACATTAGAAAAGATGGCTTTGGTGGGACCATAACACCAGGTTCTAGTATTTAAAGAGTGGCTACAAAAAAGATGGAGACTTTTTACAAGGAGTCACATGGAAAATATGAGGCATAATGGGTCAAAGTTATTCCTGGGGAGTTTCTGATTAAGTATCAGAGGAAAATTTTTCACAGTTATACCAGTAATTGGAATAATCCCCAGAGAAGTGGGTGTTAACATTAGGCACTTCAAGGTTCATCTGGGCAGGGTGCTGGGCCACCTGTCTAGAGTGCTTTTGTCAAAAAAGTTTGGACTAGGTCATCCTTGAGATCTCTTCTAACCTGTTACTCTGTATTTCAAGAGTGCTTCCTAATTATGTGAAATCAAATGGCAGCAAAAATGACATTTATTACAGTGATTAGAAGAATTGCTTAGAGTTTTCATATCAGATTCCTTTCAGAAGATGATGTAGGAGTGATGTGAGCTAAAGTTCCCCCACTCACTGAGACGCTTCTGCATGAAGTCATGGAGGATGTTACTATGGTGTCTTGAGATTTGATGAAAATGTATACTTGTGAAACTGGCTAAGATCATTATATTTTCGAATCTTCCTGACTCAGCATGTACTGATTTATTCAACTGTCATTTTTGCGAGGTGTATTTGATTATTTTATTCTGTAGTACTGTCATAACACATGGTAAGCCAGAAGCATCAGAATTTTTTGTATTTGCAGTATCACTTAAAAAATGCACAAGACAAACAATGGTTTCAGGCGCATAGTGGTATTGTTTTTAGGATTTTGTTTTTATTTCAGTATCTGAATAAATTGAATAGATGTCATTGGTTATAATTAGTGGGACTTCTGGTCTTATTTGGTCCAAGCTATTTACGATTTTGCCTTTAGTTCAGTCTTGGTTCAAAAGTTAATAAACAAAGTAAAATAAGTATGAAAATAACTAAAAGAATGAGCATAAACAACCTACTAACATTACAGTAAAAATGTGCTTGTGCTCACATTGTTCAAAAACATAAACTGTTTTCTTTTGTGTCATTTGTGAAATTTGTTTAAATAAATCAAGATAGTTTCTTTATGAAATACAGCTGTAAAATATGCACTGTCTTTCAGCTAAGTAAAATGCTATAATCTACCGTATCATTATTGGCCTGTATTTCTGACTTCTACAAAGCTGACTAATTTATCATTTGTATACTCTTCTAGTTCTTGTCAGTAGCACTCAGCTTAGCTGCTTATGGGGCATAGACATTGACAGCGGGAGGTGCTGTTTTGAGAAACGTTCAGCATAAAGAGTTGTTTCTATGAAATTTAATGCACTTTAAAAAAAAAATCAGTGTAAAACCTGGCATGAACATTTAACATTTTAAAATCTGGCCGTAATGCATAAGAAGAATTGATAATAGTTAGAGATGACAATAGGAATATTAGAGAAATAATATTTTTTACTATCTAGTTTTTGTTTTTTCTTTGCTAGTGTGTGGAAAACAAATTAATTAAAACGTTGAACTGTTGATCCAACATTACAGTATAACTCTAGCTATAAGTAAAAAGACATTTTGAGTTTGCTAGTGTTAGTGTTGCAGTACTACCAAAGCCAGCAGTTCTGTCGACAGGATGTGAAGAGAGATACAGTGTATTTATAAATAAATATTCTGCTTGGTGACTGCTTTTGTGCTTTTAATTAAAAAATTTTAAAATCCCTCCACTTTTAAAGTCATGTAATATTTATTTAGAGTAGTGATATTTTGGTGTAGAAATCCCATGGAGTTTGTCTGATGTATCTTGAAATAGTACTTTTGTTCTATTTGGCAAAGCATGTCCTAAAACATTTTCTCTAATCAACTCTAATGTAAAGGGATGCTTTACACTTGAAACATTACAATAGCCATTATCATACACTACTGGATTTTGTATGTTCTGCTACATATCAGAAGCCCAGTCTTGGAACTGTTGGATATTTTAGCATGTAGGAACATTTTTTCATTTTGAATTAGGCAGATCAAGTGCTCTGAAAGATTTTTACAGAGCACATATGTTCTCTGTTTAGATGACGATGGGAAAGATCCTTTTTTTTTTTGACTCTGTGACTGGGTACATGCTCAGGACTTGAAGTCAAGTGTTTTGTCTAACTGGAAACTTCAGGCTTAATTTAATTTTGTATGAATTTTTGTATATTTTATTTATAATCCAGGGATTTAAAAATTACAAAATAATTTAAGTTGAAAGCCTTCAGCCCTTATTTGAGTTTTCAAATTCAGATTACCTAAGAATACTAATTCTACTAAGGACCGCAATTTTCCTTTCTCTCTTTCTAGGAGACAGATAACATTTTCACAGAAAGGTCACCACTTCTGTATTCAGAATTATTCACAGCTTCTACGTATCTTCTGCAGTTGGGTGGAGACCCAACTGTAGTTTTCATTATAAAGCTGCTGCATGAATGGTATTTCCCCAAAAATATAATTTCTTCTACAACTCCATAGCTAAGTTGTTTGGGTACATTAAATGATTTGTGTATTTAAATGAATACGTATTAATTCTAACCTGCAGGCTCTTTGAGCTGGAAAAACCAATATTCAGAACTCCTGTGTATGTTGTGAGTACTGCAACATCTTACTTTTTTACCATTTTTTCTTTTTCCATATAGATTTGATAAAGTGTAAAATGAAAATTCCTTCATGGTAATCTTGCATTTCTTTCATGATAAAGACCTTTATTATTTTCTTCATAAGAAATGCTGTGCATGAACATACCATTTTTAGTCCTGAAATTTCTGCATTCTGAAATGAAAAAATATCTTTAACCAAAGTTTCTTAGTAGAGATTGAATTTATGGATTACAAAAAGAAAAAAAAAAGGGTAGGAAGGTCTACATTTGTTGTTTTCCTGACTACTGTTTAAAAATTAATTTTTAAAAACTAATTTTTTTTTTAATTACTTTGTCAGTATTTTGAGCTTTATAACTTTCTACTTGTGATTTGTGGTTAATAAAAAGATCATCCTTTGACTGAAAATTCATGTATGGAGGGATTTTAATTTCTCATCATAGCATAAGTTTTGCGATTTTGTACAAAGCCAGAGATTTTTGTTACTGTTT
>VYXD01006156.1:97709-118685 GCA_013397195.1 Hylia prasina
AAAAAAAAAAAAAAAAAAAAAAAAAAAGAAGGCAAGACACAAGCAGAATAGGGTAGTTTATTCAGCTGTGGTCATGTAGCTCTCAGTGTGTCAGAATTTCTTATGCCTGTTGGGTGTCTGCCTTCCAGAACTCTTACTTCTAAACAGAATATTAAAACACCACTTAGGCTGATGAGGAAAAACCTGTTGAGGCCACAAACTTTATGCCAGAGCACAACAGTAGCAGCTGTTTCTTTTATCTTCCCCAAATATGAAAAATCACAGTTTTTGCATTACATGGGGAATTGAGGCATGTATACAACCTTTTCACACTTTGGGAGGATGTCTCTCAGTTCTGTGAGAATTAGTATGTCTGAATACAGGCTGCTTTGTTCTGTGGCTCAGGTTAAACAGGATTATAGAGTTGGTAGTAAAATGAAACACAGAACTTGAAAAATTATCTATCTTTATTGCCAGATGATTTTTCTTCCTCCGTTATATGAACAACTAAAGCCCTTGTGAAAAAAATCTCCCCTTCCCTGGATGCTACCTTTAGGAACAAAATGGATCAGTTCGTATCTGTTACCAGTTCTGGCACTTCCTACAGGAGGACAAGTGTCACTGCTAGATATGTTGTAACTTGACTGCATTTTATCCTTCCCATCTTGCTGTTGTTGCCTCAGCCACATTTTCTGAGGAATTTTATAAAACTTGATTCTCTCTCCATCCTTTATAGGGGGCAGAGGGGGAGAAGGGAAGGGAAGACCTAGACTTACAGAAAAAGAAAAGTAAGAGTAAACAAGGTCCACAAGGAATTATCTTCAGTCCATTCTTCTTTATTTTCCCCTTTGCAGGATTGCCAGAGAGATCTGGTCAGCAGTCTGTACCTGTATTCCACATTCAGAACTTGATTGTTTTTAAGGTTTCATGGATGACAGCCCTCTATGCATGTTTGCTTTATTGTCAGTATTTGTCACAGTCTAGTAAGGAAAAAGTTGGAATAGATTAATTTTGTAACTCAGATGGGAACTGTTAGGTCAGCTCTGCACTTGGTCGAACACCACAGACTTAGACTAGTTGTAGATTGTTTCAATGGAAGAGGGATTTGAGGATGAGTTTGAATAAATGGCAACTTTACGACCAAGAATCTCTATAACTGTGTTTTAGAACCAAAAATCTTAACACTGATTTAAGTGTAATTTTTTTTGTCCTGTTTCATCACATACTGAATCATATTCTTCTGAAAAGATATTGTTTTGGTCTAAAAGGTATGTCACCTTATCTTTTCTAATATAAAAAGTGTTATCTGGGTTGCTTCTGAGCATTTGCTATTAAAGAAGACTTTCTGAATAAAGGGGCTAGATGTAGTTCAGAAATAAAAAAGTGATTTTCCTTTCACATCTCTCAGTTGAGTATTTGCCATATGGGTTGCTCAGCATTACACTCTCAGCAGGTCTAATTTATGGTAAACACACAGTGAGTGAACAGGAAAAAAAGGCAATGAAAATATTAATATTCTCCCTTCATTCCTTTTTTTCTTTAAACTAAAATCAGCTTATTCAGGTTCAGCCCATATAGTTGTGGCACTTAAGCTGAGTATGTGTGTATTTCCCACTCTCCTGGGAGTTTGTGAAGACTGAAATGCTGCCCTTTTCTTGCCATGAGACTGATTTGCTAGAGCTTGCATGGCAATGTGTAAATTATACCTTCCTCGCTCTGGTCTGGCATGCTGCCAGCTGCCCCAGGGCTGTGCTTTTTCCATGAAGGGCAGTTGGTGGAAAACATCACTTTTCTTGCTGTCTTTATGGGGTGCTTTAGCTTTTCCCTGGGCTTCTGCAAGAGGATCACCAACTAAATGAATGTTAGATCACCAACTAAATCTTTTACGCCACTTCTAGTATTTGGATCAGGCACAGAAGGAAGTATAAAATAATTCAAAAATAAGTAACATTTTTTTCTCAACCACAGCTGTGGAAATCCATAGCATCAATATTTTGAAAACCTCCCATGAGCTCCTAGGACTTTCTCTTAGTATTTCGTATATGTTTTTTCCTCTTTGTGGGTTGTCTTCTTCTGGGACTTCACTGCCATTACTGTCCTTCAAGGACTCTTTAGGGTTTGGTCCACTGTAGTTTTCTTGTACGTATCAGCAACCCAAGTGACCACTTTTTAATCAGTGCTTTCAGCCCAAAGAAAGTGGTTTTTTTCCACAGGTGGGCCTGCATTGCTATATTTGAAAATGCCCCAAAATATCTGTTTTACATTTAGGAGTGGGTATATCTGATCAAAAGAATCCATAGCATAAACAGATGCATTTTTTCTGAATAATAGAAATGGCTGCCATTATGCACTTCATACTGTAATTGGAAACATGAAATAACTAGAAAAGGAAATGCCTTAAAAAAGCAGTGGTTTGCTTCCTGCCCTCTGTCTTATAGTTATACATTAGACATTGGTAATGCATATGATTTCCTTTCTGCCTGGATGCTGTGTGTCCTGGCACATTCCAGATACAGATTCAACTGAGAAGGACTTGAGGGTGCAGGTGGAGGAGAGGCTGGACATGACCCAGTCATGGGCACTCACAGCCCAGAGAGCCAAACATGTCCTGAGCTGCATCCAGAGCACCGTGGGCAGCAGGGCCAGGGAGGGGATTCTGCCCCTCTGCTCTGCTCTGCTCTGCTGAGACCCCACCTGCAGTGCTGCATCCAGCTCTGGGGTCCCAGCACAGGAAGGACATGGACCTGTTGGAGAGAGTCCAGAGGAGAGTTACCAAATTGATTAGAGGGATGGAGTCCCTCTGCTATGAGGGGAGGCTGAGACAATTGGGATTGTTCATACTGGAGAAGAGAAGGCTCTGGGGTGACCCAGTTGCAGCCTTCCAGTACTTAAGAGAACTTACCAAAAAGATGGAGAGACCATTTACAAGAAGATGTAGTGATAGGACAAGGGGAAACGGCTTCAAACTAGAAGAGTAGGTTTAGTTTAGATACTGTGAAGAAATTCTTTTCTTTGAAGGTGATGAGGCACTGGAACAGGTTGCCCAGGGAAGTCATGGATGTCCCATCTCGGGAAGTATTCAAGCCAGTTTGCATGGGGCTCTGAGCAGCCTGCTCTACTGAAATGTGTTGCTGCCCTACCTACCATGGCAGGTAGGCTGGAACTAGACGATCTTCAAGGTCCTTTCCAACCCAGGTTATTCTTGATTCTATGATAATTCAGAACTGTTCATGATTCTGATTTAGAAGAAAGTGCATTGAACATTGAACAATCATGATACAATTTCCTTTAGGCAACATTTTTTCCGTGTCTTCAAGAGAAAATACTCAGTTGGCAGTATCTGGAGGTATTTAGTTCAAATAAATGCAAAACACTTTGATTGGATCCTGCTAAAGTCTTAGCATGGTCACCGCAGGTTGCTGGTGTGATCCAGGTTATATATTTGACTTGTATATTAGTATGTGCAGTTATGTTTGATTTCCTCTTGTTCCATCTTATGGATAGGGGTTAATTGGAATGATCAGTTTTGTTTTTCTGTTTGTTTTTGGGTATTTTGTACTGCTCTATTGCTGAGTCTTGTTGGTCTTCTCGGCAAACTAATCTGCAAATACTGATAGCTGAATAAAGTATTGGTTGTTTCATAATCTACTATGAATTCTTCCTTCATGTATATCTTGTATATCATTAGCTTAATTGTTTATAGTGTTTCAGTCAGTTACACTTACACAGATCCTCTGAGGTAATGGAATTTTGGTTTGTATTATAAACAATATTTACTCAGAAGCCAAGTCTCAGCCTCTCTTACTGTGGACTTGGAGTACTAGCAGTGTAACTGTAAAACTCAAAGTAAGGTTTTAAGGATGCCCAGGTGAACAGAACCCTGAAAATAGTAATTTCATTACTTATGCATTTAATTTCTACAAGTATCAGTTAGCTGAAGTCGGGAGTCACTGGTATTCAGGCTGTTCAGGACTCAGATTTTGTGCCTCAAACCATTTTAGAAAAATGTTCATTTAGTTTCTTGTGTCAACTGGAAGTAGTTGGGGGGTTAAAGTAAATTAAGTGATGAGTGATCCTTCATGTACCGTATACTCAATCATGAACTCACATTCTGAGCACATTTAAAGTTACATAGCATTTGGCTATGTCTTTTTTAATCCACATTAAAGACTTAAGAAAACAAATGGCCCTCTGCACTGTTAGCGATTACCGGTGCTTGATGTCACTGTCCTTCACAAAATGTGATAATGTTACCTGTTAACATAAGAACAAAGTTTGACTCCACAGAACCAGCTGGAAATGAATAACCACATGCTTAAATCTCCTAGGAACACACTGTTTGGCATATACTGCTAAAAGTTCCTCATATTTAGGAGTGAAATACTTATGTTGTGTCTCAGCTGGTGTGCATGAGGGAACGTTCATTTCTCAGTGGTAACATGGAATTTGATTTTATAAAATGTTTTTATATATATTTAATGGATTGAAACTCTTTGAAGAAAACATACATTTCTGGTTTTAATCTAATTCAAAAGGGGGTTATAGTTCTGATTCCAGGCTTTTCTCATGTTTTATGTATAGGTAAATCAGAAGGTTATGTCTTGTCCAAACTAGCAGGGAGCAGAAGCAGTCCTTTTCTGAGACATCCAAGAACATGATCAGCTGAACACCAATAAATGGATGTTTATAGGTGGATACTGCAGATGATTTGAATATCTGATACCTGATTGATACCTACAATTTGTGAAGAGGGTTATGTTAACAACAGTATGTGCTAAAACAGTTTTTTTAATAGATGCAAGTTGCAATGGAGTGGCATATGAACCTCAAGATATACGGAGTGGAACTCTGTATATGCCTTCAACTCTGTTATACTTCAAAATTTCCAAATGCAGCTATTATTTTGTGGTGCTCTTGGCATAGAATCAAGCAAGGTTCCTGCAGTAGAAGTCAGGGATAAAAGAAAGTAACTGATAGAAAGGAGCTTTCATGGATTTGGTGTTTGGTCAGAAAGGACATTCTGAGAGTCAAAGAAGAGATACGAAATTATGGCAGAGGAGGAGGAGAGCTGCTATGGTACAGAACATAAAGACATAAAACAGTATAAAAGTGATATAAACCAGCTTGAAGCTTCCACCAACTTGTGGGCTTCAAGATTACACTGTGGTATTTTTCTTAGAGATGGGGCACTGATTTGTGGCACTGCATGCCATATAAAAGTGTGCCATACTTTTATGACTATATGTGTATATGTACATACACACCAGATATATCTGAGACATATGAGCTGTCTATTTTCCATGTAATGTGAAAGTTTTGCTACATGGAAGATTAGATTCACTCTCTTTCATGTTCATTACCCATTTTCGTTATTCTAATGCAGTTTGCTTAATTCTATCTGTGAGAGTGCATTTCTGAGTCAAATACTGAGAAATAAATTTCTACCTTTCTGTATTTCAGAATTGTTCTAAGAAGGTACCTTGCCAAAGTTTCTTGTCCCAAAGAAATGGAGAAACCCCAGTCTCTGCCCATGTAACTGTTGCCAACCAGGAGCACATTTCTCTCTTAAATTTGACCATATACAAGCCGTAAAACTGATTCAGTTACACTCAGTAGAAAAATCTTTTCCCATAACAGATTATTCTGTGTATGATTTGGCTTAAACTTTGCAATTGACAGTGCAGGTTTCAGGGGTGAAAGAAGTATTTGTGGTGAAAGTCAACAGAAAGAAAGGAATTTTCAGGTGCAGAGTGAGCTAACATACTCTAGAGGTGAGATGCAGCCCAGTTTCCATTGAGGGAAAGGATAAATATAAGCAATAGTTTTGTAACAGAGACATAACCTAAGGCAGCATCTTGAATGGTACCTACAATAAAATACTTTAATTTTTGGGGCAATGCAGAATGAAGATCAAGATGTGGAAATAACTGCGTAATTCCACAGATTAAAAAGCAGAAGCAGATACAGAAGATATTTCATATTAGGACTTAGTTAATAGTGTTTCATAATTACAGACAGTAAAGGTGAAGCTCTTCACAGAACCATGCGTGATCTAGTTACAGTGGGCAAATGATGATTTTAACAGAAAAGAACTTACTTTGGATCAGAAGATGGAAGCCGTTTTTCTGAAGAAAAAATTGCCTTAGCTTCCCACTGTCTATATACTAGTGGTTTTCTTGGTACTTTTAAAGATATCCCACTGGTAAAGCTTTAAAAAAGAGAATCTCTTGACCTCATGAAAAAGTTAGTTGTTTGGAATGTTGAATGCAATTATATTGACATATGGTGATAATGTGATAAGGCGTAAGGGTTAAAGGTTGAAGGAACCATGGCTTGGCAATTAGCAATGTAAATGAAACATTCATTATCCAGCATGCTGAGAAGTTGATGAACTGTACAATAAATCTGAGCCCAAGTCACTACTGAGATAACTCATTTCAGACATAACGGTATTTATTAGAATTCTAGACATTGTTTGCAATCTCTGGTGAAATATCTTGCTCTAGAAACATTTTCTCCATTAATGTATCTGAAGTAAATCAATAGCAGCAGTTCTTCAAGTAATATAGAATAAAAAATGTAGGAGGGTGAAAGAGATGGAAACTCATTCTATCTGAAAAGATAGATGTTTGGTTAGATAGATGGAATCTCTTCAGTGCATTGATATTAGTATTTCTCCAATATAAATTGTCTCCAGTGACTTACATTAAATCATTTGAAGCCATTTTTTCTCATCTTCTGAGATACAGTTGAAATCAGAATCTGACCTGGTAAGTGGACAGGCAGTTATTAGATGTTGTAGATTCCATTGATACATAAAAGAGGGCATTTTTTGTGAAAACACAGGACAAAGACTTGTTTGAGAGATGAATGTAAAAAATGTTTACTCAGCATTTATAAGTTCTATGAAGATGAGGATTGAGTGTTATCAGGATTATTAGTTACCTGTCCTTGTGTCCTTCTTAAAATAATGCCTAGTACCAATAAAATTAAATAGCTAAACTTGATGAAAGCAGAGGTAAGTTACCTGCTACTCATTAGACAGTTCTATGAACAGCTTAGGAGCAGTTTCTGATGATTAAATATAGTGCATGATTTGATCAGTAAAAATAACTGAGGAGGATTTAGCAGAGATCCGAGGCACAGAAATGTGTGCTAGCTTTCTTGTTGGTGGCAACAGGGATATATATTTGGTTTGTGTTAAAAAATGTTAAAGTTGTCTGTTCTTTTTAAAGGCTCCCAGTTTGTCATGGCCATAGCAAGTAATGCATTATGTTTTTCTGCTCCAGCTTTGCATTTGTTTGGCATTCTTAGAAATTTTGTGTTACAGTTTATTATACATGTATTTCCCACTGTGGAATAGACAAATTTACCTATTGAGGCAAAACATTTGGAGTAGGTATATATGAATGACATATAAACTCTGGAGGAGTATCACGTAATATACAATTTTCATGCTAGTTCTTTGAAATATTGTTCTTATGGATCATTATGAATCTTGACATATTAATGATTTATTAATTGAGCCAAAAATAAATCAGTTTTCTCTTAATCTTCTTGTCTATGAGTATCTGATCCACGTAATTCTTGTTTCACTCATCAGGGTGAGCAAGAGAAGGAGTATTTGTTCAGTAGTACAAGGAAACATAATGCACTATACAGCAGAATAAGGTAGTATTATGTATTCTATACAGAAGAGATAGTTTTGCTGTATGTATATAGTATAATATATTTGGATACTATTCTGGTCAACAGTGAAAATATAAGGAGCATGTAAGGGAAACTCTAAAGAGTACTGGCTCCCCCTCCTTTCCCTTCATTTATTGTACAGAAAACTATTTAGAGAGTAAGCTGAGTTATACACACTGAAGGGCTGAAAATTGCTTTTGAGTAGTCATCTCTCAGATACTTTATATCTTCAATCTTCCTTTAAAATCTCTTAGTTTTACTGTTCAACTGACATTTCTTCAGGTCACCATGGTACACAGGTTGGAGAAGGCAGGATATGTTTGAGATCGTATGGAAAGCAGGTAACACTGGCAGGAATTAAGTACTCAGAGTTCTTGAAAATTGCAATTTAAACTAAAAGAAAAAGTTTTGTAACTTCTTTAAATAAATGAGATGTCTGAGTATTTTATCCTCCAAAAATGGGTTGCAACATAGTTTCTGTTGCAGGCACTACTTGGTTTCTGCTGTGGTTGTGTCAGAGCATGGCAGTACCTTAGAACCAAAACTGTATGGATGTAACACTTGGTGAGGTACATCAACCAGAATACTTGTTATAAAGACAAATGCACATACTGTATTTAGCATGGCTCTGCCAGAACCGAGAGTGTAGTTACTAATTTATTATAAATTTGTGAGGAAAACACTAAGAAGGAAGTATTCAGTAACTCACAATTGTATTTATATCTAATTACCTAGCTTTGAATTTCTTTGACTGTTTACATAATGTTCACTTCTGTGGCTACTACTATGCTTTTCCATTACAGTTATATCTGTTATGTGAGTTTGAGGCAATAAACTCTAGAATATATTACAGGTTTTCCTTTACCCAGACTTTTAAAATTAAAAATTACCACAAATGGGTTAGTGTTCTATTGCTTATCTTTACTTTTAGAATATTTCATTGTAATGTTTCTAACCTAAATAAATTTGCTGAACCACAGTTAATTATTATATGACTAAACCGTGTTTGCAAAGTCGTAATTTCCTGAATACTTACTTACTGGCGGTACTGGATCAACTTCAATTGAAATGCCTAAGCAGTAGTATATGTCTGTGTTTATGTATAAATATTTTATCTTAAAAGATATATATATGCATATGGACACTTTGGAAATATGAACTATTTAGTATATATACAGTATATGTAAAATATTCAGTGCATATGCAGTAAAAATACATACACATAGATTTTTTAAAACTTATTTCCAGAAGCAGCTCTATCAGTAAACAAAAGTAGAGACCTCAAGCCTAAATGTTACCTTTACTAACTTCTAGGTGTTTTCTTTAATTACAGTGCTTTCAGTTTCTCACTTTGAAAAGCTATTAGAATTTTGCAAGAAAGCTTTGTGGAGAGGGCTGGTGTTTCATCTCCCATCACACCCTTTTTTAAGATTTCTTAAGCTTTCTTTGTCATATCTTTCACTTCACTTGACATTTCCTTTTGACTAAAGGTGGAAAATTCACCAGTCACTGTGGTGTCATGACAACCCAAGACAAGTAGGCCAGAAGACTCTATAATCTTTGCTAACTCGCTAATGCAGAGACCACTTGTGATATCTCAGAATATGTCTCATTTATTGCAAAGTACTTGAACAAACCTTCTGGAAAAATCATAGGCAAAGAAAAATTAAGACATTGGGAAGCTAATGGCATACTAAGATGAAGGTACCTGCAATACACTACGCACTTTTCAGACAAGACAATGTTCATTTTTATGGCATCCAGTAAAATTAAATAATTCTGTGACCATAGAAACTCAAATCCAAATAGTTTCTCAGAGTTCCAGAACCAGCAGGCAAGTAATATTTCTTCCATGTATTTGTGTATTTCTCAGTGAAAACCAGTCAGCGATAATCAGTGTCATATTCATAGGCATGTGGTCACCATATGATGCAGGAGGGTCACCAAGCAAACAGCAAAAATACCATTTTGAATCAGTATATTTTCCTCAAGTTTTTATGCATAGACTTCTCCAAAGTATCACTGCTTGTTCTCAACAAGTAACTCTCCCATCAAAAAAATAGCCAGTATGATGCCTGTGAGTTATGAATAATCAGAGTCAAGCTTTAGGTGATGCATCTGTTTTTAATCACAGAATCACGGAATATGCAGAGTTGGAAGGCACCCACAAGGATTAGTGGGTCCAACTCCTGGCCCTGCACAGGACATCCCCAAGAGTCACACCTGATGCCTGAGAGCATTGTCTGAATGTTTCTTGAGCTCTGTCAGGCTGGTGCTGTGACCACTGCCCTGGGGAGCTGTTCCAGTGCTCAGCCACCCTCTGGGGAAAGAACCTTTTCCTAATATCCAATGTAAACTTTCCAACGGACACAGCTCCAGGCCAGTCCCTTGGGTCCTGTCACTGGTCTGCACAGGGAGAAGATCAGTGTCTGCTCTGGCCCTCCTCTTCTTTACATGAGGAAGTTGTAATTGCAATGAGGTCTGTCCTCAGACTCCTCCAAGGCTGAACAGACCAAGTGACCTCAGCCACTCCTCATACAGCTTCCCACTCAAGGCCCTTCACCATCCTTGTTACCCTCCTTTGGATGCTCCCCAGTAGCTTCATATCCATCTAAGGATTGTGGCACCCAAACCATCCCCCAGCACTCGCAGTGAGGCTGCCCCAGCTCAAAGCAGAGCAGGACAATCCCCTCCCTTGCCCAGCTGGTGCTGCTGTGCCTGATGCACCCCAGGACAGGGTTGGCCCTCCTGGCTGCCAGGGCACTGCTGGCTCATGTTCAAGTTGCCACTGACCAGCACCCCCAGGTCCCTTTCCATGGCTCTGCTTCCCAGCATCTCATTTCCCAGTCTCTCCATACATCCAGGGTTGCCCCACCCATGGTGCAGAATCCAGCAATTTCCCTTGTTGAACTTCATATTGTTGGTGATTGCCCAGTCCCCTGATTTGTCAAGGCCTCTCTGCAGAGTCTCCCTGTTCTCGGGGGAGTCAGCAGCTCCTCCCAGTTTTGTATGGTCTGTGGACTTGCTGAGTATTTCTTCCAGTCCTATATCCAAGCCATTTATGAAGATGTTGAGGAGCACAGGGCTGAGGATGGAGCCCTGCAGAGCCCCATCACTGACAGGTCCCCAGTCCGATGTCACCCCATTCACTGTAACCCTTTGTGCCCAACGTGTGACCCAGTTGCTCACCCATCCCATGCTGTGTTTATCGAGCTTTGGGCTGCACATTTTGTCCAGAAGGATCCTGTGAGAGACAGTGTTGGAAGATATACTGAAATCTGAGAAGATCACATCAGCTGGCTTCCCTTCAACTGGGCGTGTAGCTTCTTATGAAAGGAAATCAAGTTTGATAAAGTAGCTTCTCTCATGAAGCCATGCTGGCTGTGACCAAAGACTGTGTTGTCCTTCAGGTGTTTTTCAATACCCCCTGAATAATCTCCTCCACAGCTTTACCTGTCTGTGAAGTGAGACTGACATGCCTATATTTTCCAGAGTCCTCCTTCTTGGTCTTCTTGAAAATCAACTTCCAGTCAGCTGGGACCTGTCTGCATTCCCAAAACTCATTGATCAAAATTCACTGAGAGAGGCTTTGCAATGACAGCAGCTCTTTGAGAACTATTGGATGAATCCCATCAGGACACATAGATTTGTAGGGGTCCTGCTGGAGAACATCTGCCTCACAATTTCAGCATCCATTGGGAATTGATTGTTCCTGCAGTCATGATCCTCCAGCTCAGGGNCCCTGAATAATCTCCTCCACAGCTTTACCTGTCTGTGAAGTGAGACTGACATGCCTATATTTTCCAGAGTCCTCCTTCTTGGTCTTCTTGAAAATCAACTTCCAGTCAGCTGGGACCTGTCTGCATTCCCAAAACTCATTGATCAAAATTCACTGAGAGAGGCTTTGCAATGACAGCAGCTCTTTGAGAACTATTGGATGAATCCCATCAGNTACTTTCACATTGCGTATTGCCATCAGTGTGTTTGAAAAGACTCCTGTTATTGTCCCCCACAGTTTTGGACAGCTGGTTTATAAATATCAGTTGTGGGTTTTGCAGTCTAATCTCACTGGTGGTTTTCTATTAAACCCAGCTCTTCTATAGTATTGATTTACAGAAAGACAGTACTTTCTTTTCAGTTGATCATGTTTAGATTGTGTTTCCTAGTTGCTTTCCTCATATCAGCTGCCTGTCCATAGATCTGACCATAATTCTCTTAAGACATGACAGGAGACCTTAGACCATGTGCCTTAGGAGAAAAAAAAAACCCCCACAAACTTTTAAATTATTCTTCTGCCATGAAAATTACTGCTGATAACTGCTGTGCAGAATGGATGTGAAAAATCAGAGTAAACTGGCTAGTAATGGTAAGTCATGGTATGGTACTGAAATGACTAGGAGGAAAAGGTGGTGCATCTCCATATAATGCACCATAAATGTCAAGGCATTCCAAGAAAAAAAATTACACAGATTCTTCTTTTAGTAATTTTCCTGATTGGTTGAGAGGTTTAAGTGCGTATCAGACAACAGAGATTAGCAAGCACGGAGGTAGAATCTGAATCTACAGAGCCTGCTGTAATTGACATTTACTATAAGCTAATTACCCACGACAGTACTTGTATGGATGAAGACTCCTGGTTTGTAACACTGCTCACAAACAGCGCCCACTTAACAAGTTGTTTATCCATATCCTTCTTACTGCATAACAACTCCCCTATTCCTATGATGGAAAGGATAGTCCTGACTGAAAATTGTAATCATAGTCTTATTTTGTGGAAAATTGGAGCCATCTGCTGTCTAAAAAGGGTATTGTTTGAGGTGAAGTGTGTTTTTTCTGGTCCTGTATCCTCAAAAAGTCTCGGTTGGCTGTTGTTAGTAGAGTATTTGCTAACACTGTGGAAGCAAAATTATTTAGGTCTAGATATTTCTAGAAAAAAACATACCCATTAGTATGTATATTAAAAGGACAGACTTCAGCATTAACTCTTTCTTAGAAATTTATGTAGGCAGCTTGAGAATCAAGAAAAGAGCTGGACAAACAGCCATCTCTAAGTGTGCAACATCAAAAAATCTCATCCAATAAATTCTTCAATTTCTCTTTAGTCAGTTCATAATTAGCTCCCATTACTAGTTATCTTCTGAGTAATTTTTAAAAATCCCACTCATTTCACACAGTTCAGTTCTGAATATAACTCACTGGAAAAAGCATGCCAGGGTCCTAGTTTCCTATTTCTTCCTGGTTTTGTGTCTAGTAGATGTCAAAAAACACTTGCTTGTACATTAAAATACCCCAGCCAATCAACCGAAAAACACTCCCAAACAAACAACCCAACCAAACCAAACCCAACCATAACAAACCATCACAAATTTGGGAAAAAATCTTAGTCATGCTTCTTTGGGGTTTGTGTCCAGTAGGTTTTCCAGATCAGATCTAACTTCGTAAGCCTGCAAGATGTTTTTCCTCTGAAGATTCTCCACACTTCTGCAGGCCACATTGAGCCATTGTCTGCTGGCCAGTTGCTCCAGTTATGCCCTATTATGTGCTATGTTTTGAAATCTTTAACAGCTGTAGCTACCTGGAACTAAACAAATAATCATATGTCAGTTTGGGACAGAAATTAGGCTGTAATCCAGGCAGTTCTTCCTTAGGTGCAATGAGCTGTTCAAGAGTGGGAAGAAAGAAACATGTAAAATACTTAATTTGCTGCTAAAGTCAAAAGGTACACACTAATTAGTTTGCAGAGTTGCCCAGCATTTTCAGTGCTGTGGTAGTTGCTCATGTCTTGTACACGCACACAATCACACCCAGTGCAAATAAGACAGCATTTACGTGTAGGTTGAACCAAATGATTATAAATGAATTGACGGATGTCTCCTGGGATTGGACATAAAGGTCTTGTAAACTGAAAATTTTATAAACAAACAGCTGTTGGGAAAATACCATTATGCTGTAATAGCAGCTATTAAAATCCATTAGCAATCTTGATGGCCTGTTTGAATTTGATGCATCATTTGCTCTGACAGCCTTTCTTACTAAAGAATTTTGTAAAATATATTTAGATTATGAAAGACAGTACTAATAGACTAGGAGATTAACACTGAATACACATTTCAGTTCTGTGTGCCAATCAAGCCTTGAAGAATGCTGTGTATCCTTGAGTTTAAATGTCAGCAGAGAAACAAGAGCACATTAACCTGAACAGCTGCAAAGCTTTCTCCATCACTGTGGGAGAATTACACATCTCTGCAGAGATGAAGTATTTCCAGGTTAGAAACCATGTTTCAGACAACAGAATAAATCTCCAGTGTTTTCTAAGAGTTTGTGTGCTCTCCTAATTGATGCCAAACTGTCATTCCCCTACTCACAGATCCATATACCGCAGCGGATACCAGCTGCCATAGGGGTAGGTATGGCCTGTAGATCATGCTGCTACTAAAATTAGTCAGACTTCTAATGAGATTTTGAAAAATATGTATGCCAAGATCTATCTGAGAAGTCTCATCTTTTTAAGAACAGTTCAAGTGTCAGTGGTACAGCTAAACTGTCCCTTCAGAACCAGGTGTGAGAACACACAGAATGACCTGTCTGTGTCTATAGACAGAGGCAGAGATTTGCTTAGCTTGTTCATGGATGCTGCAAGGGCACCATCTGGTGGGTGAAAAATAAAGATTAAATCAAATGTCTTTTAATCAAGGGTTGTCTGCTCCCTTTGTTGGTAATGCTCATACTCAGAAGACATTATACTTGTTATTGTATTACTTAGTTTCCCATTTCTTCCTCTGTCTTGTATTTTTGAATGTTTTACTCAATGAACTCTACATAACAGAGAATTCTCTGTAAGTATTATTCTGGTATAAACTCATGGGCCCAATTTATGGGTACCCTCTTTTCGTCCCTTTCTTTATATCTACTCTCAATTTCTTTATCATATCCTGTCTTCCCTGACAGCTGTAAGCAGCTGTTTGCTAAAAGATGTGGCAAAGAATTCTGTGTCTTGTACTGCTTCCTCTCATCACTCCCCCTCTTCTTCCTGGTGGATTTAGAGCGGTGAAGGTGAACCACACATTTCATGTTAAGAATGTTCTTCTGCTGAACAGTACAGCAGAACTATGGTCAGTTCCTTTTGTTTGAGGGAGGAATAGCAGGGCTTGTGGTTCACTATAAAGAGAGGTAAGTCAGTGCCTTTTATGTTATTTTAGCTCAGACCGTTGTGTCTTGCAATTTGGATGTTTAAAGTTAGGTCTTTGTTAAGGATTATGATACCAGTATATGCACTGAAGGATCTATAAGTCTGTGTTACTGCTGTTTATTCTCAACAGAGCTGCAAGAGACTAAAACTAGGTTAATGTAGTAGATGCACTATTTAATGTGCACATTGTTAAAAGAGCCTTTTCTTTACTACTTAGCATCTACTACATGGTTCTGATAATATATTATGCATTCCACTATGTGCCTCTCTCTAGCACTCAGCAATAGATGGTCTTTCAAAGCACAGTGTAGCAGAGGTAAAGCCCTTGTGTCATTCCATACAGATTTTTTAAGTGTTTGAAAGACTTACTACTTGGAGCCTGGCTTCCTCATTTACATGTTAATGTTTTTAATGATATTTTCAGAAAATAAATGAGGCTCTGAATTAGAAGACATCAATTTCACAGAGTTTGAAGTGAGAGAATTCTAAAAATGAGCCAGCAGGATAGAAAGCCTTGGATATGGCCTAATTAATAAGGTTTGTGTTTTACTTCCATGGATTACTTCAGTAAGAAATCCCTGAGTTCAGTAAGATTTGAATACATTTTAAGAACATTATACGTAAAGTATATTACCCTATCTTTACTTCATTTCCGTCAATGTCAAGACAACACAAATGCAACATGATAAAAAACTTCATTGAAAACCTGAATTTTGAAGCCTCAAATTAGTAACAAGCACCAGTGAAGTCAATGGAAAGCAGTACAAAATCTAGTAAATAGGCTGCTTTCATAGTTGGGTGAAATTTTGCTTCGAAGTTGCAGAGAAGTGCCTGTTTCTTAGTGTGTTTGAAAGATGCCTCAGTCACAATGAATGACTGCAATCATGAAGCAGAGGGTAAGCATGTGTTTAGGCTTGGCTCAAAGTTTAAGTTCGTGGAAGAAAGCTGTAATGGTGTGAGCAGAGCCAGTTGTGGTAGCCACTAGTGAATGTGGTGGGATTGCCAGTAAGTTGGAAAAGCTCATTTGAGAATCGTGTTATGCTGCTGGGACTGTACTGATACAGCTGAAGATGATGGAAACTAATTGACCTGGCTGCAGAATGTATTGCAAAAATGATTTTGCATGCCACTTTTCTGTAATGTTACATCTTAGAGCACATTTTTGTTTACTGATCCCCATAAAAATCCGTGTTATTATTCTTTAGCAAAAAACCCTTTTTCCTTTTTGACATGCTCCTAGTCATAATTTTTTAAAAAGTTGAATATTTCATGTAAGTATCAAGTAAAACCAGAATAGTATAAAAGATATTCCAGTTCTTTTGGGTGGTTGTTTAACTGCTTTTACATGCCAGTATCACCACAGCAGTCCTGTGTCTCAGAGTGGTAAACTTCAGATTGATTTTAGGGTCCTGTTTTGCTTTGCATCTCATTTTCCGCTTTTATTTGTCTAGTGAGAGTGCAGAGAACAGCTTTCTGAAGGATACAACCTGAAGAAAGCACGTATGCTGGAGAGCTTGGTCCTGTAGGTCCAAAAGCAGCCTTGCAGAAAGCTTGTATTTGGTTCTCAGGAAACAGAACCATATCAGTGGTAAGGCTGCTCTCTTACTGTAAAACAGAGACAAGGGTGCTGCAGCTAACTTCAGCCTGGTGTAACCAAGTGTGAGTCCCCTGGCAGGCATCTGCAAAGGACTTTGTTTTATCCTGTTTTTGCTTGTGTTGGTAATGACTCCTGTTCTCTCTTCTGAAGGAACTGACTGTTTAACAAACGAGTTGCTAAAGGCATTTTGTTTGCATAACTGTAAGTGCTTATTAGAAGAATCCATAGGAAACTTAAATGAATTACAAGAAACTGAATTGCTACTCTTACTTGTCTGGGATTTTTTTTTTTTTTGGTGGCAAAGTTCAGTGTACAGCATTTGACCATCTCTGTCCAATTTCTTGTTCCTAGTTCAGTCTCATTGCAGATGAGGCTAAAGTCAATTGCTTTGGTAATTGATCCTTGTTTGTTCGTGTGTTTTGGAGGAAGATGCTCAGCTTCCCACAGCAGAGAGATAAACTGAATGAATAGAAAATTAATTCTCTTTTGTCTTTAGTTGTATTCCAGACAGTTGCTCCATATTGACAAGGCACTGTGGTCAACCAAAGTGCCAGTGATTTGGCATACAGTGCAAAAGTGATTTAATCAAAATAACTGAAAATGCATTTCTAAAATAGTAACATGCATAGCAGGGAACTTTTACTTCCTGGAAGGGCCTTCTGCTAAACTTGGGTGCCTAAGCAATACCATGAATATCATCTGTTTAGTGTAACCGATTAGGAGAATTCTTATGTGTGGATTAGTGGCATGTGCCAAATCCTGTGAAGTCACTGAGATGGCTTCCATTAGCTTTTGTTCAGGCTTACAAATTGAACATCTAAAAGCAGTAATTGCTGTACGTATTTTCCCATATGAAGAGGACCTGCTTAGAGTAGGGGCTTTTTAAAAACGTGGATCTGTTGTGCTGAAAGAGAACATTTGTTGTGAACCAAAGGGTAAAAGTACAAAAAAGAGTGAAGTACAGTTAGAGAGCATTGTGCCTCAATATGAAACTGCATTTTGCATTTAGAGAGATTTGGAGTAATAGGAAGGAGAATTAGAAGTTGAAAGTGGGAACAAGAATGTTCATGACAAATAATAGCAAAAGTAAAAAATTATGTAAATCAAGAATTTTCAGCCCTGGAGGAAGAAAACTTGTAGGAGAAAATAGTATTTTGGAGTCAAGAGCATGAATGAAAGAAGTAATCTTTTTTTTGAGAAAAATGATTTTCAGTCAAAAGACTGTGAGCAATCAAACAGCTGCTTTAGAAAGGCAGAAGATGTATCTAGATGAAAGAGAAAGCTTCACCAGCTACAGAGATTCAGGGATACAATCCAAAACTGACATCTTAACAACTTAGAATATATTAGAAGTGATAGAACTGAATCCTGTACAAATGGCTCTTTTGATTTATTATTAGGATTATTTTTAATTTTCTATCAATTATCTTGCAACATAATTTTCTTGTCTATATATATGGAGTGAAATGGTTTTAATAATTAAATAACTATGTTGTATTCCTGAAGTGACATTGTGAGTTGAATACATAAATTAGCAAAGTAAATCAAACAGGGGCAAAAGAAAAGGTAAAAAGTAAAAGATAAAACTAAAATTGCCACGTAACTTTGAATGGCTGTGTTGCTGTGTGAGGAGCACTCAGGTTGTAAGACTGTCTTCCCCATCAGATTTTGTCATTTTGCCTTTGTTTTTTAATTGATAAACTAATAATTTCACATTAAACACCATTCCCATCCAGAAGCAATTAGTAATGAGAAGTAAGGTCATCCCATGAAAATATTTTCACAATTTATTAGTCTTTTGAATATTTTACCAGAAGGTATTTGGGTTCCTTCCAAAAGATTTTTGCTGTTTCTACAGTAACAATAGTGTTAAAAGTGTCACTATTTTGTTACTAAGTGCAAGTCACAGTGAATGATTTATTTAGAATGCTGGAGTGTAGGAGGTAGTATAGGTTTCCTTCCTAACACATTCTATACACAAATGAGCTCTCAGGATATAGGTATTAAGGAATTGCGTTGTTGTCAGAAATGGTGCAATGGAATCCTCCGAGGCCATATTCCACCAACATCAGGTGGAAACATTTTCTGGCTCTTGTCTTTGGATTGCAACAGGAAGTCTGGTGTCATTTTTTCTTTCTATTACCAAAGGGGGGACAGGCCTGAATGCTATTGCATTAGAAAAGAAGGTAAAAACCCAACCTTTCCCCCTCAAAAATAGATGTCAGGACTAATGCAGCTGTATTATTTCAGAATACACTGCTGGCTGAAGACTGAGGGTTTATTTTTAACTTCAGTTAAAATAATTTTCAAAGATTAGGAAATAGTTATTTTCTGTTATGGAACATAGGATATGTGTGATATCTGTAATATAGAAGGTATCAATGAATATATAGTTTTTCAGGCTGTCTGCCTGTGATAGCATCCATTTATAATAGTTTCAGCTTTTTGCTATTGAAAATGCTTTTAATGATACATCTAGTCTTGCTGTCTACAAATAAAAGAAGTGTTCCAGAAAGTAGGAGAGAAAACACTGTTTCATCCCTCTGTAGTGGCAGCAACTGAAAAGATCTAGCACTTCTTGCCAGACAAAACTCCATGTTAAGGGAAAATGGCAATAGTATAGTGTTGTCAATGACAAAGCAAGTCTCCATTTCCAGTTTAAACTGCAAACATTAAAAGTGCACTAAGAATAACCTGCCATCCTTGCCTTGGCATTTTGGTTGGTTTTTTGATTATATTTTCATGAAGAATTAACATTTTGATACAACATTTGTTTGTGGATTTGGAGTGGTTAAATCAATAGTTAATGAGGTTCGTTGTATAATTTGAGCTTGTAGTTTGTTTATGCTAGACCAACTTTATCCATACTCCAAACAAATTATCTCTTATAATCACCAGCCTGAAGATAAATCTCTAAATGTTTTTCTGATGATAGTGCTGTGGTTGGCAGGTGTTAGAAGTGCCTCCCAGGGACAAAGATTGAAGATAGGCTTGTTCTCACAAATCCTTCAGGCGAGGTTGTTTAGCTTTCTATCCTGTCATCTGCAGACGAGCCTTGTATGGTGCCCTGCTAATGAAATCTAATAGGCAAAGGTCATATATCTTTATGAAGAAAAATGCAAAGCTGGTGAGTGATGAATGTGCTTCATGGGGTTCAATGGACGATGCGTAGCAATAAAATCCATGTGCTTCAAATGGCTTGGCATATCTCTGCCTTTTGTGCCTTAACTACTTTTTATAACAATTCTCATTACTAGTGATGGGAATAGATAAATACAAAAACAGTTGAATATGCATGTAAAATTGTCTGTGTAATTAAAGAAATAGGTGGGGATAATTAGTTTTCAGTATTCATAGCCTAATGAGTGAGGTGGCTCACATAATAGTACACAGCAGTACTGTATTTAAATTTGAAAGCTCTATTGAGTAGCAATACTTGCTGGCATGAAGATGTGAAGATTTAGGTAGAGTCTAACATCAGTTATAAATCAAAAATGCCTTTGTCGAATGTCAAAACATAACAGTAAGAATGTGGGGCAGTACAAACAAAACATGCTGGTATAAAATTGCAGATAGAACTACCAAATAATGCAAGTCAGTTCCTTTAAGAAATTGCTAATTGGAAGTTAGAAGGAATCAAATAAACCAGATATTGCTGAATCACTGCCGTTTTTTAAGACGTTACCAGTTCATTTGCTGCAGTTACACTGCTGAGCTAAGAGACAGTTCAATAAATCAACTCAGGCTTGATGGATTTTACAAACCATTGCAATGAGTGCGTGAAAGAGGAAAGAAATCTCTTAGTATTCCCTCTTTGACAAAAGGATATGCAAAGAGCCTGAATGGATGAATGGTTGATTAATTTTGCCAGAAATTTTCTTGACAGCCAGGAATGTGTTTTTGCATTATCATGTTTGCATGGGGATTATTTTGCAAGGTATGAATTATTACGTATAACCTTACACCTGAGACATGGCTGGCTAAAAGAGACATCTCCTGGTCAGTGTACATATGGTTGTGATGTTTCTTATGTTTTAATTCATCACCCTGTCAATTCAGCCTTTTGCTTGTTACCACTTGCTAATCAGTCAACAGTGAAATCAAATATTGTATGTGACTAAATGAACCTTGTAACTGAAGTAATAGGTTGTGTCTTTTCCGGTATTTTTTAATTGATTTACAAGCTATGGAAAAATCATATGGCAGTTCTTAATGCAGAATCAGAAAACAGAATAATATAAAGGAGAATAAAAAAGTGTATTGTAGGCTATGTCCACGTGGCTTATTGATTAATAAAAAATAATTCTTCTTTTTCTCCTATAAATTTTTGAGGTAAATAATTATTAGATTGTATAAACTATGCTGTACTTTAGTATGGAGGTATTTATTTTAATTTTGTGCGTATTNATCTACTTGGAGCAAAAGTTGTACTGCTGTGATTGCAAATTTTCTATTTGGTCCATTTACTCATTTTACAGAGGCAGAGTTTTAAGGACACGTTTGGAAAAGGAGTTGTCATTTA
>VYXD01006157.1:0-22805 GCA_013397195.1 Hylia prasina
ACCTGTCTCCTAAACCAAGAAAAAGAGGGTCCTAATATTCTGAGTAAAAGTTCTTATTTCTTCATGCTACTTTTGATATCTGATCAATTAAGTAGACTGATACACATGCTTCCTTTTTCTTTCCATTTACAATTATGTATACCTCCAGGCTTTGTCAGGCTGAGTCTATTTTTTTTTTTTCCCATTTTAATTCAGTATCCTTCCCTGATTGCCTTCTTGGCATTAAACAATTTTTACTTTGCATATTTCAACATTACTGAAGTGTCTCTTTCTACGAGTTCAAGTTCAAAGATACTGAACTGAAAAACCTTGTTTCTGAGTATTAGGAAAAGAATCAATAAATAATACTTTTAATCAGCTTGTGTGTTTTTAGCTGTGTCAAGAACATTTAAAACTGTGTCATGAACAGTTCAGTTCTTTGCTGACCATTGAACTAGATTTTCCTAGAAGTAATCACTCTAAAAAATTGTTTATATTGCATCTATAGAATGATGTTAGTTTATATTAAGATAATTACAATGTATTTTTAAAATATAGAATGAATGAAGTTCTGTGGACTGTTTAAGATGGGGAAATTAGTTCTGGGAAGCATAAGTATAAACTTACAGCATGTAAACCTTCTTTGTGAAACTTTGTGTGCACTCAGGGGCAGGATATTTATAAACACTAATTTTAAGGAGACTTACCTCCTCAGTTCTACTTGAAAGTCAGCACAGACACAGGATCCCACTGAGGCAGATCACCACATAAATTTAAATCCAGTTCTGAACAGCCATCTGGAGATGTCTCCTGGAGAGACATAAGGAAATAAACTTTAGTAATCTCAATCAATATGCCTGTAACTCTATAGGATCAGGGAATAATGATGTGTGCATGGAGTGAAGCTGAAGTAAGTGTCTGGGGACAGTTCTCTAGGGAAAAAATTACACACTCTAAGTACCGTATAAATGGACAAGTACCCCAGAGAGTAGGTCTTGCCTATTTTACAGTATATTTTAGGTAAGAAGATGCTGTGCTTGGTATGCTAATTCTTTCTCACAATTCTTATCATAATTTGTATGCTTGTAGTAAATTACCAAATTGTTCCTGAGTTTGTATACCACAAATCTGAAGTTTGCGTCTTTTTACAGGACTGGATTGGATCGTTCCAATCAGCCTCGGGTGCTTGAAGTGTAGGCATATGTACTGACACCGTTTTAACCTGTTGTGCAGTTAGCATAGAGAAAAGTATTTTTGGAATCTGGAACAAAAACCATTTCCTGAAATTTAGAGCTTAATTTTTCAGCATTTTATAGTGTATTTGTTTTAGGCTTGCTTCTCCTGGAATATATCTTCATAAAAAACCGAATCTGAAAGGATACTTAATAAAACTTAGGAAGGAGACAAGCATGCATATCAGTCATGATTGTATAAAATATTCTTGCTAAAATACTTTTTCATTTCCAAGTAAAATAATATATATTACTGTTGCGTGGGTTTTCACTCTCCAGAAATAGAAACATTTTAATATTCTGGTTTTTTTAAAATTACACTCCATGTGAAGTAAGGAAAGAATTTATTGTAAAAATGAGAATGAAAGTAAAAGTTTTAGGTCAGCATATATAATTGCCAATAAAATAGAGGGAAAGCATTTGAAAAAAATGTCCTTTTTATAGCTATTCTGCATTATTCTACATTTGTTCATGCATAATGTGGCTCTCATGATGGTAGATAATTTGTAATGATTTCAAAAACACATTACTAAATTAAAAGCTTACAAATGCTCATCTGGAGATGGCCAGCTTTCCTCAATCAGAGCCTATCAAGTAATTTTCTGTGGCACTTCCTATATCACTTTTGTTTCGTTTTTGTATTTTCTGCCACTGTATAAACTCTTCTTTTTAAGTCTATGCTAAGAGTTATTGCAAGAAGTATGTCTCCATTACTCTGCTAAATCAAACTCTATGGAGTATTGCAGTTAGCTCATTCTCCAGGCTTTTTATGCTGGGACTAGCAGATATGCAAGAACTAACATTAGTTATGAAGTTACAGTTTGCAGGAGTTATTCCATTAAAAGGTTATTAAAATAGTTGTTTCAATTTTTAAGCCCATACTTCAAAACCTGGGGGGAAATGGTAAAATATGTATGTAGTAATTGATAGGGTTCAGTGGAGTTTTCTAGTAGGCTGGACAGTTTTCATAAGTGTATTATCACTATTGGCATACTACAATATAAATAGAGCTAGTGGTGATGTCCATGTCACTTCATTACACTTAGGACTATGAAGATTATCTGAGAAGATAGCTTCAGTAATCTCTCCCATTGTGGCCCACATTCAATATAGTTATTAAAACAGATTTGGATGCTACTCAGAGAAACCATATTGCTACAATATATTTTGTTTTACTGAAAAAAAAAGAAACATGATAAGTGAAATTTGTCTGTCATGGATTAAAGATGCAGATGGTGTGAGTAAACTGCATCCAGCTCTGTGCTCTCAGCACAAGAGAGACTTGGATCTCTTAGAGTGGGTCCAGAAGACAGTAATAAAAATTATCAGAGGGCTGGAACTTCTCTCCTGTGAAGAAAGACTGGAAGGATTGCCTGGAGAAGAAGGCCCCAGAGAGATCTTTCAATATGTAAAAGGGGGCTTATAAATGAAGTCAGAAAGGACTTTACCAGGGTCTGTAGGACAAAGGGGCAAAAGGTTTTAAACTGAAAGTTTCAAAGGGGAATTGAGGTAGACTTCTAAAGAGTTTTGCATGTCAATCTAAGCCCATGTTTTCCTCTTTTTCTGCATCTAGCTGTGTCTTTTGAGAATTACTGCTACAGTCTAGGAGACATTCACTTGGTTGTACTTTCCATGGAATGCTTTCAGTTTTGTTTTTTTCTAAAGCTCTTTGATGCACAAAACTGTTACAGCTGAGGGAAAAAAATTAGGAATTTTTTTTATGTTTCACTTAACTTTAGAAGAGAATTAAATATATTAAGAAAGTGTAAATGTCAAAAAATGCGGAGTGCTTACAAAGAATCTCTTCCTGTCATGCACTGAACTTAATAACTTGGTACAGCATTGCTTAATTACATTATGCAGCCTTCCAATGAACACCATCCGATTCATTGCCTTTTATGACCTTGAAAGAGGGTGATTTGTCCTTCATCATTTCCATAACAGCCAAAAATTGTGTTCTTCCAAAGGCACTTGGAGCAGTAAGACAATCATGATATCTCTGCTTAAAGGAAGGAACGAATTAGTAATGCCAGAAATAGGTATCAGTACCCAGATATCTTCTGTAGAAGATATACACCTAGACCTATTCCAGTCTGTATTCAAACCTTTTAGAAGGGGGGAGCTCAAGACTGGTATCTGGCCCACAACTATCAGTCTGAGCCACATTGGTTAGTACTGCAGCGAATGTATATTAAAATTTGCCTTTATCCCATATGCTGTGTATATATGCAAGAGGGTGTAGGTAAATTTGCAGAACTGTGTATCTGCATGTCATGCATGCACATATATATGAGTGGATGTATGTATCTGTACTGTATGACAGCAAATATATAGGCTTTTATGAGTTTGTTCCAATCTAATAAACAATTGTAATAGAATTTAATAGAGACATAATTTCATTTTCAGAGGATGTAGCAGAAGATACAATTCTTTCTGCAAGTCTTTTTCATGTGCACACGCATCTGTAGTAAATGATAACTTCTAGAATGATTTAAAGTTTTCTAATCCAATTTTCTACTGAGATTAATGGCATTTTGGCAGAAAGTGCTATAAATATTAAATATATTGCACATGCTATTGAAGATTGGAAATGAAATGTAGTGGTAACAGTGGTAAATCTTATTTTGCCCTCTCTCAAGACCTCTTTGGAAGCAGAATGAAGTTCTAGGTTTGTGAAGAGATAAATAAGGAGTGCATTTCATCATTCTTTTTTTGTCTTCAGGGAGTTTTAGAGACACTTTGACTATTTTTCCCCCGCAGTCATTTTATACAGTAGTCACTAAGAAATGTCTGTAACTGTCATATGGTTAGCCTAGATTATTAAATTATGTCTTGGGTCCCTGAGGATAAGAAGGACAGCTTAAATTAGCGTAGTTCCCCTGAAACACATAATGCCATGCTGATTAATATGGACTGAAAATTTGATCTCCTTTGCCTACCTGATAAAGACAATTCACAGGATTCCTCCAACAGAGGAAGCTGTCAGAACAGGGCTTTCCAAATTAAAGTGACTGATAATCCAAAAAGAAAGAGAAGACAAATATGAAGGAAAAAACCCCCCACAAATATTTCCATGAAGTCTCCTTTCCTGAGGGTCACTGATATTCCTTTTATTCTCTTTGAACATCCATAAGAGAGGGTGACCATGCCCCTCTGTGTCACTGACTGGCCCCAATGATGAAGTTCTTGACAGCAGAGCTAAAAGATTCATCTGTGTTCCTTCTTTAGCCCTCAAAGTTCCCCATTTTCCCCCAGAGTTAATTCTACTTTAGTGAAAACTGAGTCATTTAGTGGTTTCCATTTTAGTAATTTTCATCTGCAACTTCTCTTCTATGTGTGAAGAAAATATTGAGCTAGCAAAATCTTTTTCAGGGATTAGGGCAATTTTTTCCCCCCACACAGGCATGCAGTGGTTTTGAGCTCCAGAACTGTTTCCTGTGCAGCCAGTGCATCCATCTCATTCCACTCTTCTGCTGTATGTAGGGCTGTTCCTGTACTACTTTGCAGCTATGCCCAGTCAGTATCCAGAGATCTCACCATCCTGAAGTCTGATATATAGCAAGGATGTCAAAGCCTTGCCCTGAAACCATAAAGCCTTCCATGAGTCCAGGCCTAAAAAATCTCCTCCCCAACATTTAAATAGCTGAACCTGAACATGTATGGGCTTTTATTTTCTATTTTGTTTTTTTTTCTTTAAGACTAACTTTGCAATCACTAAGCATTGTAGGTAGTGATCAAACTTCTGTTCCCATTTATGTAGGCTAAGCAAAACAAAACATTACTATTTCGAAAATCCATAGCATTATGAGGGAGTACAAGTCTGGTAGGATCTGAGTTGGGGGAAATGGGAAACACTACTTATGCATCTTTATGCAGGCCTTATTAATTTTTTCTTTTACTCTACAAAGCATGACCAAATCCACATTGTCTGGATATGGTAAAGAAACTTTGAAGCTTAGCTGATGCAGTTTTTATTAGAATGGCAAAAAAAGTCTTTTTAATTTATGGATAATTAAAGTCCCACCTACTCATAGATTGTGATTCCAGGAAGTTAGGACATTAAAAGTCTGAAAAGAACACCTGCAGATCACGTTGCTTTCAGACTTGCAGACAAAGAAATGGATGAATGTAATAAGCACAAAATACTAATTTTACATTAATTAATACATTACATTAATTCACAACAATTAAGTTACACAGGGTCAGACTCAGCCTTGGCGCAACTCCACTGCAGTCAATGGAGTTACAAGATAGAGTAAACAAAGACAGAGAAGGGGGTTATTTTATTAATTTGTATATCAGTCCTTAAAAAGATGGCTTTTTCAAAGCTGCACTGTAGCTCTTTCCTGGAAGTCTACCTCACATGTCAAGAAAAAGAAAACAATTTTTCTAGAGATTACTGTATATTAATTGATAAATCAGGACAGTGGGGATAATATCTGATAAGGAACAAAAAGGCTGGTGATTTCAAAACCAGCAGATGATTTAGTCATATGTCTTGCACCAAGATAGATATCTCTCCAGAAAATACTGTTACACTTATTTTCTTATTTGATTTTTCTCCTGCACAAATAGGAAATTGACTCAGGAAAGTGGTAATGGAGTAAGCTCTGTTTTGGTTTGTTTGGTTTGGTTTTTTCTTTCTTTAACTGTCTACCAGGCTGTTATCATGTCATTAGAAATGAACCATTTGTGAGGTAGACACCAATAGGAGAGGCTACTGATTGATTAACATTGATGTGCTGTTCACTCCAGATTACCGAAATGGCTTTTCTGAATAGGTTTCCTATGGGTCAAATAGGCATTGCCTGGCCACAAATCATGCTTACCAAATTTGAAGATGAAAAGGGTCTGTCCTGGGGTAACTAAACCAGGACAGGGCCTTGAAGATTTTGAAGTATGGGCCAAAACTGAATTTATTTTGGAAAGCAGGCTTCAGCTTTAACTACTGAGTACACTCTTGTGCTTCAAAATCTGCCCAAAACTGGAGGCGGCGGGGGAGGGGGGGGGAAGTGGGAGAAAGCCTTTTTTTGACACTATAATCTAGTGGTATCTAGTAAAAATCTTTGTGGTTTCCATTAAAAATGTAGTGATTAGTGTCCAAAAACTTTAAATTAAAAGGACTGTTCTGTGTCAATGTAGATTTTGAGATCTGCATATTACTTTGTGTGTATCAATAATTATTTTACTTATATAATAGCATTTAGCAAAGGATTTTGAAAAAGTCTGAATAAAATTGGTGAGGCATTTTTGGCTATAAGCTGTGGGAATACTGTTAGGGCCCTAGTGATAATCCTTCTAAAAGAATTATGATTGTATTCATTAAAATATATATTAGCAAGGCAAATTAGTAGTATATTTAAAATTCTGCTGTACAGATGAACAAATTTCAAGTAGTCACAACTGGAAAAGCCTTTTTTACTACTTAAGCATACCCAAAAAGACAGCTCTATTCTTTAAGGTCTGAACTTGCTGCTTAATTTATAAAAAAAGTAGACAAGCCAACTTTCCCAAACAGTACCTTCTTTCATGCATGAACAGAGGTAGTTCTTATTTTATAGTACTTGTTCAATACTGAGTACCATTCACAAAGAAGAGAGGTGTGGGAACGCCTGCAGCAGGCCCCAAATGCTGGTATACATGGTGACATCAGAGAGAAAAGGATCACTGTAGGCATAATTATTGCTTCTGAGCTAGAATGTGGGTAATGATGTGGAGAATATGGTCAACTCAGGAAGGCTTTAATTCCTGTAGGCAGGGGACTGGATGAAAATATATACCTGCGTGAGAAGCTGAACAAGTATGATTCTATGATTAGGTATTTTTTTCCAGAAATTTTAAATTCCATCATTGCCACCTTTTCATTTTTTTTTTCCCCCCTTTCTGTGTTGCTGAAGTCAAGTCTATATTGCGCACTGCTGGGAAAGGAATCATTTTTGTGAATCCCCTCCCATCATATTCACAACAGTTAATTTTTTATGGTGCTTACTGGAATAATCCCAGCTTTGTAAATTGGATTCATTTAATCAAGTTATTTACTTTTTGGTACCAAACTTTAAATGGGTAGAAGTTGCCATAGTCTAGTTGCAAAAGATACAATCATCTCTTCATGTCTCCTCATAGTTTATAAGTTAAAGGTACTGCTCTTTTAAAGGCACTTTGTTATGTGCTCTCTGTTTAGAAATGAACTTTCTGCTCAGATGGATGCAGCAATTACCACATGCCATCATTTTTGGTTTTTATTTTTAATGGGACAGTTTGTAGAAATTAAACTTCATGCAAATAGGAGATAAATTTGACTGTAATGCAAACTGACTAGCTTCTCATCTGCAAATCTGTCATATTGATCATGCTGTATTGCAAACTACAGTTTATGAATAAGTAATGTAAAAAATTATTGTACCTTTACAGATAAAGAAACAATCTTTTGTGGTGGATTGGAACTGCATTTGAAACAAAGTTTCTCAGAATGCAAACATTTCCCAGTATTCAGCAGTGGTTTGGCCTCAGTCCTTTGGTTTGGGTTCACACAAAAATGACGTCTCATTGCAAATCTTGAATTCACAGTAACCTAGCATGAGAGCAAGGCAATAACATTTGTTCAGAACTATATCTTTAAGCAGTGTTAACCTATGTGTGTTGAACAACGCAGGGCTGATGTCCAGTATATATGTGTCTATTTATAAATAAATAAAAAATTGTAGGTAGTGATCAAACTACTGTCAAACTCTGTGTACTGTCAGCTGTGTACACAGAGCCCAGATTTCATGAACTGTAAATTACCTCATTTGATCACAGAAAGATTCCCTGAATTATTGCATAGTATTGGAGACAATTTTTACGCTGTTAATACTGGCATATTTATATAAATAGTAAAACTTTTCCCATTCTGTTTTTATGAAAGGAAAATCATTGCAGAAGAATAAAAATCCTAGGGGACTGTTACTACTGTGTATCAGGATTGACCCAGCCCAAAACAGATCATGCCCATTGCTGTGTTGAAATGGGACTGGATATGATTGACACCATCACGTAAGTACCAGATAGGAGTGCTGCAACAGCTTCTATGTGGTGTTCAGAAGGTGTGCTCTTAGAAAAACATCTAAACATCTAGTGTCTGCTAGCACTACTCACCTGGCAAGTCACACTCTTGCATTCAGGTCACAGGACCCTGGTTTCAGGAGCAGCAACCCTAGAAATTGATTTTCCACTCCATTTAATCACTGTAAGGAGAAAGTGTGCAAACTGAGTATGTAGAGGCACATACATATACTGAATAGGTGGCAGAAAGATAATGGGAAATAAAAAAACATACCCTATTGCCTATTGCCACAACGAAAGCAGTCAAATTTGTTTTGCCATGATAAACATTGCTCATTTTGCACACCAGTATGTAAACTCAAAACCAGTCCTGATATATGCCTGTTGTATATGTGTTTCTAGTCTCACAATCATAGCCTGCTGATTATTCCTTTTAAATGTAATGTTTAAACCTTTCATTTATTCTGCTTTTCAGAAATGTAACGTGAAATTTACTTTGCTGCTGAGATTTTTGCTTATACTTGCAAGGTCTACATTCATCATTATTTTACCAAGGCAAAAAATATGGATGTGAGAGAACTGTGAGTGAGCTTTTAGCTGAAGCTAGAGATCTATTTCATTACCTAGGAGGGAAAGGATAAAGATGGAAAAATTCTTCACTACTGTATTTCCCACTTCTCCTTTTCATTTGCTAAACACACTACAAAATCTCTCAGTATGAAGAGTTGGGTAAATTAATTCATTTTCTCTCTTATTCATTGCAAGTTCATAATTTGTAAGCATTGTAAAATTGATAAAATACTTTGTAATCTCTTAATCTATAATTTATAATAATCTATGATAATATAAAATCCTAAAAGAAAATGCGTATTCTTTCAGCAGTATATGGATACTCCATTTATAAGGAAGCCCTGACCTTTAGAAACATAATTAGATGTACAGGTCTTGAACATATTTTTCAAAAGCCTTTTGGTTGTTTGGGGTTTTTTTAAATCCCTGGAAAGTAATAGATTATGCTCTCATCCTCTTTTAAAATTAGCATTAATCTTTAATTCATTAGTTGTGCTGTATTTCATGTATACAAGTAAGGTATTGATATAGCTGTTGGAACTTTCCTCTTTAGAATGTTTCTGTTTAATTATTGAAATGAACATGTTCCTCTTTTAGGATATATTTTATTGGCTACTGATATGATAATATAAACTTGAAAGAGGAGTTCAATTAGAAAAGGGTGAAGTGGGACTATTCAGCCTGCAGAAGAGAAGGCTAGAGGGATTCTTATCAATGTAGACAAATACCTAGTGAGAGGGAGTAAAGAGGACAAAGCCAAACTTTTCTCAGTGACATCCAGTGCCAGCAAAAGAGGAAATGGACACAAACTGAAATAAAGAAATTCAATTTCAATAGAAGAAAAACTTTATTTTATTGTGGAGGTAGTCAGATACTCAAGACGTTCCACTGAAAAGTTGTGGCATTTGTGTCCTTGGAGAGATTTAAACCCATCTGGGTACAATTCTGGGCAAACTTCTGTAGCTGACTGTTCTCTGAGAATGTTGGTCTAGATGATTTCCAGAGGCCCCTTGCAGCATCAGCAACTTTGCAATTTTAAGTGGATGAGCTATAGTATGTTATCTAGACACATTTAGGGGTTGTAGTAGGAGATAACTGGCCATTTCATGATTTTATTTTTTTAAAGAATTCATGAATTTTAGGTCTTTTGTGGAGTTAGTGGTCAGAGCATGGTGAAAGGGCAAGTTGGGTAAGGTGCAAGGTTTTAAGACAGTGCCAGATTTACTTAGGATTGTTTGATAGCTAGGGACCTATTTTGCATTCTTTGTGCATGAGCACAACTAGTCTCTCTCCTTCACAGAAACCAAAGTTAGATTCCCCAGGCTAATTTGTTTTAAAATATGTTTAGTAAATGAAAAGAAGAAGTCAGGAGCTTCTGACAGTGAAGTTGGAATGCAGCATTTTATACAGTATTGGTATGATTATTAGGCATTGTTTATCAATTCCACAAGATACAAAGTTACTTTTTTTAAACTTACCCCTTTCATGCAGAGGTGGATGCCAGCTGGTAGTCTTTTTAAAGTCTATTCACTTTAATGTAGAATTCAGGGCTTGGCACTGTAAATTTATGTGTGGAATTTGTAGTCCCTAATGCTGGGCTTGTCACGTTTATAAATAAATAAATAAATAAATAAAATCATTTGAACTGTGATTCATGCAATGGATGTGTCAAAAGTGTCCATCCCAGAGATAGGTACTAACAAGAGGTGGGTTTTTTTTCTGGAAAATCAAGGAATGGAAACTTCTATGGCTGATTTATGGTTTTGTGATTGGATTGAGTTGAATGTGTTCATATAAACTGATATATTCCATTCTCTTCATGTTCTGTATAACTGTTATTTAAATATCCTACAATACGGTGCTGAATGTATCTTCTGAGAAAATAATTTTTGAAGTATTATAAAATAATGACAATTTTCACAATTTCATCCACCTTCCTCAAAGTGTTTTCTTCAAGGGAACAGAACCAAAATAATTATGGGAGGAGCTTTTTATTCTTAATAACTGACAAAACAGTGTTATATTTTGATTCTATTCCAGAAGAATTTCTGCAGCCATTGTGTCAGTGCCTCAGTATAGGCCAGGGGTTTGTTCTACTTTAGAATCACTTACAGCACCACAGCATTTAGTGAAGTGTTCAATGCCATCAATGTTACTCCTACCATATGACTTTTGACTGCCAGGCTTTTGTCAGTAATACAATTAAAAAGATCATATTCATTAATATGTCATGTATTTCTCTAATGTGGCAGATGTCCTCACCTTGGTTATGAACATTGTGTTAGGCCAAGTACTCTCTTCAACTTTCTTAAATTGGTTGCCACAACTGAAAGTTTCAGTCTTGTACTACAGTGTTTTACCTTCTAAATAGATATATTTGTTAGCTAATTGCCATGTAGAAAATTATGCCCAACTAACAAAGCTCTTCCCTCCTTCTCTCCTCCAAAAGCTGTCTAGAGTTCTGTTTTACGCAAGGGTTATGGGGGAAATTTTATACACTCTTACTAGTTTTGTCTTTCCTTTGACTTCACTTCACTTCACTTCACTTCATCAGTTGATATAAATTTTATTAAACAATTCCTTGACTCAAGACAGCAACTCCTCTTAGGAGATGAAATGTGATTAAATGATACACTTATTTAACTGCATTCATTAATTTTACAGAGCAAGAAATAATCTGTAATGTTTCCAATTGGAAATAAGGAGAGATTCTGAGTGAGCAATATATAAGTACTAGATTTTGGACTGGGTCAAAATACTCGGGTTAACATTCATAAACTTGTCAAAACATTAAAGGAATCCAGAATCATTCCTGCTGTCACACAGACAGTACATTTTCGTGATGCTTCTTCTGTTAACATCTTACTAGTATGCCATTTTAGTACTGACTCAGAGGAAATTGCATCACTAGCTGCATCACTGACTGTGTAGTAGCAGGGAGCAAGGCACAGTAGGAGCACATCTGTGCATCACAGCAACTGCTGCTGACGGCTTTAGTTCAACCAACATGTACTGTGGTGAGGAGAGCAAGGGTTACTTTAGAATAAGTATCATCTGACCTTCTGATGAACATTGTTGCTGCTTGTGGGCTTTGAAAACGTGTGAAGGAAACTGTCCATGAACGAACCCTTATTCTTGAGAAACCCAGTGGGGTTTATCTGTTATTTTCTGTGACACATCGGTGATTTTATCCCAAATGGATGACTCCACCTAATATGAAGGACTCCACCAGTTATCATGTAAAACCTCACAGATGGAAATTGGGGTTATTTGCGCCTGGGGAGGTTTTTGCACTGAGAATGTTGATTTTTGAATTGTCTCCTTTTGATGGGTTTGCTCATTGACTGACCAAAAGCACCAGGAAAGAGAGAGGAACTACAGTAGTCAGTCTGCATAAGTCCAATGGAAATATCAAATTTTTCTGTGTGATTTTTGTCTGAGGAAATAGACAGAAGCACTAACTTCCATTATGTCAACATTCCTGAAGCTCTTTCCCTAGTCATCCAAAAGTTCAGGGCCTTGAAAAGTTTGAACTGGCAAGAGTGAATTGACCTCAAGTTTTTAGAGAAAGCTGCCTTTTTAAGCAGCTGTCTATCAGTGGCAAAATTTCGTCAACTTGCACCTCTGCCAAAGAATGCCACCAGCCCTTCAACAGCCCTGACTCTGTACTAGTGCTCTGTGTTGTTGAGTAATACTTAGGCGCAGTGTATGTAATTGAACAAAAATCATACCTATGCCGTTAAGCAGGAAACATTAATTTCTGCAGATATTTTTAGACCTAAAGAAAAGACCTAAATAATTATAAGAAATGGCACACAGAGCTTTTTTGTTTCCCTCCTGTAATGCTCAGGAGCACAGGTCTGGAGCTATTTGGCAGCTGATCTAAATTACTTCTATGGCTCGTAGCAGCACATAAAATATTTGTAGTTAAGGAGGGAACCAAAATTTAAAGGCTCTGTAGGATACTTGAGCAGTCAGGGTATATGCTTTTCTTATTGGTTGCATAGACTCTGAACACAAATGATTTAAAAAGAAAATGGTTTTTTGATTTCCATTTATTTCTGGGCCTACTTTTGTGTTAGCATTTGGAAAACTTTAGTATAGGAACCTATGAGAGAATAAGTTATAATGAATAATTTATTTGAGAAACTCCTATTACTCGCTTGTTTGTGAAGCGCTGATATTTTCTCAGAAATGTATTTATAATTTAAAATACCTCAGTGGACATTTTTTGTGATATTTTATTGTAGAAGTGTTGATGTTGTTTGGAAACGTGATCATTGTACTGCTCTACTGAAATTTAAATTTGAAGCCTATTCTTTCTATATTACCTAATATTCCTCATTTTTGATAGCTCAGTGGGGGTATTTATGGCAATTGTCTGCATAAACAGCACAGAAGTCTACAAGATAAATTCAAAAAATGTAATGAACTGAGCATTTTTTTTTCTACTCAAATTTAATAATGATGAAAGCATCTGTGAAACACATTGTAGCTTACAGGGAAGATGTAGAAATGCATTCTCAATTTAGATTTTTGACTAAGTGACTACTTATGGAAATTTTTTGTTCAAAACATGAAGCGTTTTCAGATTCTACTTTATGTGGTTCATTGGTGTATTAAACAGTTCAGCTGATTTAAAAAGGAGTATGGTCAGACGTTGTATTTCTCTGCTCATTTTTTTCATTTACTTTCTGTTATTCTATTAAAATTTCTAAAAGGAGATTAAATTTACCCCAGTCAGACAAAGCAATGTCAAAGCCTTGAGTGGACTTTATCAGAGTCTGAATTTCACTGTCTTTGCACATTTGGTCTGAGGTTTTATATTCTTTTTTAAATGGAGGAGGAAGGAGGGAACCAACCAAAAAAACCCACAGTCATTTGTGAACGGAGAAACTCAAATTTGTGTGGGTTCATTAATTACGATTACATAGGTTCTTAATTATTCAGGAGAACATAGGTAGGCAGGGTGTAATCCTGAAGGGTTTTCGCTTGCAAGGTATTGTCCAATCTGTTAATGACACAATTCACATGCTCAGAGGAAGATTCAAAGTATGAATGTTTATCGTTAGGTGCCTTATGCTGTTAGGGTCTTTCATCTCCTCAAAGCTTTGTCAAAGTGTGCACAACAAAGCTTTGTAACACTAGAATCCTTTTACGACTTCTTGAAGTCATATTGAGGCTTGACTGGGAACAGATACTGAATAAGGTAGGGCTGACTTGCAGTGAGTAGAAATAGGACAAGGAAATATTTAATCTTTTAGAAAGTTGTGCATAAGTTTTTCTGTGCTGTTGCATAAAATATGACTGGAAAATATGTTATGTCCAGATTCCCTATGGGGACAAAAGAGATCTCCATGTTACTCACATTAGTGATGGCTGACATGGTCTGTACTTCAGTAGTTCATAGGTGAAGAGTTTATTCTTTAAACTGGAGCCAGATATCCTTGCTGCACATCCCACATCTTGATTTATGTGACCTTTCTCTTAATTGTATTTAAACAAGTACAACTTCTGAAATAGTTGAAAAGTCTTTCTAAAGGTATCTCTGCAAAATACAGGTAACTGGATGATACTTGGAAAAAAAAAATGGTCAATGAAGGTCAAGGGAAAATTATAGTTAGTCTCATTTTAACATCTTCAATTAAATGCATTGGAAAATTCAAATTAAGAAAATCAAGTGAAAGTAAATTCTTACACTGAACAGTCAGTTTCCTTTATTCAGAGATAATATCACTTTTTGTACAGCAACTGGACTGTGGAATGACAGGTGTTTAACAGAAAGAGCTGAAAAAAAATCTATGTACAGTGTTATTATGTAGCATGTAATATTTAAGACTGTTAATTTCAAGGTGCCTTTTCAGTGTTCACAACTTTGTGCACAGTGCAAGTCATAGCATGCCCTTCATTAAGAGAAATGAAGAATCTTTCCTTATTGGGGCACAAAAAAATATTATTTTAATAACAATTTTGCAGGTTAATTCATCCTTTACCGGCTAGGCAGTGAGAATCTCTGAACATTAGATTTAATTTACAGGTGCAAGACTAGTTACAGGTTGTTTTGGTGCCACTCTTACAGAAGCTTTGGAATGATATTAATGCTTATAATCACTCTGCTATTCTAACAATGATTTATTACTTTCATCATTTTCTTTGTCCTGTACTCTGCTAACTGGGGAATTGAGCCAATTAGAACATAGTAGATTGGGAATGGTTACTTATGCATTGGCCATCTCAACTAGTGCCTCTTTGTACCTCTTTTCTCACAGAAATGGTCAAGAAATTTAGTACTGAGATCTTGGTTCGACAGTAATTAAAATATAACTTTTTTTTTTTTTTTTTTTTTTTTTTTTTTTTTTATTACAACTAGGGCTTTGAAACTAGTGAAAGTAGAGGACAGTACCTGAATATACCACTTCCGGTTTTATAAGACTCTTTCTAATCAGTCATGTATAAATATATGTGTTGGTTTGGGAGGAGAGAAAATGAAGAGCAGTCATCATTTAAATATAAACATTCTGATGCTGTCCATTACAGATCTGTTGCAGAAGCCACAGAGGTTGATCTCAACATGAGAGTTGGACTGCATACAGGCAGGGTACTTTGTGGGGTCCTGGGTCTCCGAAAATGGCAATATGATGTCTGGTCAAATGATGTAACATTAGCTAATGTAATGGAAGCTGGAGGACTGCCTGGGTAAGTCTGAAAAAGACCATAGCAAAAAAAAAAAAAAACAAAAACAAAAAAAAAACCCAAAAAAAACCACAACTGTATGGGTGAAGAATTTCCTTCCTTTTTTGAGGCATTTGCAATATAGTTGCTATTGATGAAAAGGATTGTGTTTGGCAAGAGCAATCAATGTATTGTGTGGTTTATCTTGTGGAATTTTCCAAATTATATTTGTGTAATAGATAAGATTAGAAGCAAAACATTTTCAACCAAAACTGGTTTTAGAAGTTGCCAAATATAAAAAGTAGGAATGAGACAATACTAGGAATGTAAGAAGGCTAGACTTTGGTCATCTCATGTTACAAAAGTAAAACCCTGTAGCCATTCCAGGAATTTTTTACCTTTACACACCTATATACCTTGAGGGGGGAGAGGGACGCCCTGCTCCCTTAACATGAATAGTTTTCCAATACTAGTCATGTGCTATAGAAAAGATATACCTGTTTATGAACTCAGATATTGTTGACATTTGCAAATGATACTGTAGCATATAAAGCTGCAGCCAGCCCATGGGGCATGTCCTGGAACTTTAAGGACTCATTGCACAGCCTTGGATACAATTTAAATACACACAGTGAACATTTGCAAAGGAGCGTGGGTGTTCTGTGTGTAGTTTACATTTGGACAAGGACCTGCTATCCTCTTTTTGACTTTTACAAGATCTTGAATGATGTACAGACGGACAAAGGAATCAATTAATTTTTGTGGTAACTATGATTAAGTTTTTATTTATTGCATACATCTCCTTTAGATAATTTTGGCAGCATATTTTATGTGTTTATTACCCTAAAATTACCCAGTGGAAAAAAATCTGAACACATTTTTTAGAGGAAAGCAATAAAGATTTTTCAGATACCTTCTCTAAAGACACTTCAAATATAAGGCATCTTTCAGGAGAAAATGTGAAAACTTTTTCAGGATAAGAAAACTCAGAAATAATATTAAAGATGGGTGTGTTGCCGAAACAAAGTGGATCAGAAAGCTGCCTACAAAACAGAGTGAATGAATTATATGAGTCAGAGATGTGAAGTGAAACAGAAAAAGAAGTTTCTGCTTTATACACAAGAGAGGTTTGGAGTGTGATGTCAGAGGTTTCAAACACCAGGATGTTTTTTCAAGCAGCTGTTGAGGTAAAAATTTAAGAAAGCCATGCAATGTAGAAGATGATGTGCAGACACTCACTTTCTACAAATCAGGAATTCTGCAAGTCAACAGTCATCTTTCTGTTCACTTTTCCCAAGTTTAGAAAATGGATGTAAATAGATTTTTTTCTATGTTCAATTTGGCTATAAGTACAAAACAAAACTATTTTTCTTTCTTTTTTTTTTTTTTTTCCTACATCAAACGTGTGGTCTTGCATGTAAACTGACCTATCAGCCTCTTTATGAACTTCTGTACAGGAGTGTATTTCAGTAGCAAGTAGCTCAAAATCTATCTTTACTTTAAACAATAATGTCTAATTTTTCTCTCCAGGAAAGTTCACATTACAAAGACCACCTTAGAGTGCCTAAATGGGGACTACGAGGTAGAACCAGGATACGGTCATGAAAGGAATAGTTTCTTGAAGAAACATAATATTGAAACATATTTTATTGTGCCATCCCATCGTAGGAAGGTAAGCTTATTCAGTGATATGTTTTCATAATTTAGAAACTGTTCTGTGCTATTCTGAAAGCAGAGACAATACTAGGTTGCTGTTGGGTTTTTCCCGTGAAAGCTTTTCATACACTCTTGAAGGCTCAGCAGTGCAATGTTAATATTTTGAGTCTCAGCATGTGATGAGGTAGTGACAGTGGTTTTCCAACAAAGGTAACATTTTCCTCCTCAGCTGGTTACTTGACTGCAGCCTTTTGTTCCGCTGAAAAATGTTTCTTGTGACCTCAGCAGGAGTCTTGAAAGTCCATAACTGTTGTTTAAACACATTCAATTTGGTAAACTTTTTCTACATCAGATGAGGCTTATCTTTGAAGTTACCTATCATAACATGCTTAACAGGCCAAGAGAAACTTTATTGCCTTTTATCTCAGCCAGAATATTTGGGATATAGACTTTTGGACTCTTATCTTCTGAAACTCTGTGCATATAAGTTTAATTCCAGGATTTTAACCTTCAAGGAGAAAATTATGATACCCAATTCTGAAAGTATTGGTCAGGTTTTAAAGTGGTATCACAAGGTTTTGAAGCTGTCGGTACTCCACATTTGAGGGTTTTAACCACCAAGTGTCTGGGAAAAATATAACCACAGAGAAACAGGTCATCTTGAATATCATATCTGCAATCAGTTTTTTGGTCTTAATTTGATGACTGTGAGTTTTTATGGAAATGTTGGGAGTCCAGTCACCGGGGTAATTTGCTTCTGGGATTGAAAATTCTGTTGTTTTGTTCCAGAAAGGCTGCTACAAGAGTGATTTTATGTACTTCCCCTAAAGCATCTTCTTATTAGAGAGATGGAGTTTTCTCATTCACCATGAAAATCATGCAATTTCACATTTTGTACCTCTGGTATATATGATTAAATTCAGTTTTAGATAATATGAAAGAAAACAGAGAGAAAAACAGTGAGTGAGATTCTGTTTTGGCAATCAGTGAGAGTGGGTTTTGGTGGCTTTCTTGAAAGCAGGACCAGGATTTTTAGGAAATCAGTATTTCCTAAATTAATCCATCCCAATAAGGAAGAAAAGGCAAAGAAGAGTTTATTAAAGGTAGGTGTGTTGCTTACTGCTGCTAGATTGTTTGTCTTGATTTCCTTTTGTTTTCACTCCTTCAGCATTATGTGTAATTTCATTTTTATGTTATAATGTATCAGGTTTCATTTCATATTGAGGAAATAAATAGAGGAATTTCAGGAAATTGTTCCTGTTGGTGCAAAAAGACAAGCAGAGACAAAAGGGAATTAGTGTGACTTACACAGAGAAACTATTGTGTCAACTGCACAAAAACCAGTGACTAAGGAACAGAAGCTTGACAATCACATATGGAAGGAAGCCAAATCAATGCATGTTTAATATGCAAGAATGAGAGTGTACTTCTGTGAGAGCACACATTTCTTTGTCTTTGCAAGATTGCTGAGAAATTACTGGTGATTGCTGAGAAAAGACTGCTTGGTTTGTCATCAGCTACATAAACTCAAATGCCATCTTACCCATGGGTGTCACTGATGAGTCTGTGGAAATGGTAAATGCTGCTCTACAACTTGACTAGCAGTAGCTCTCCAGCATGCATCAGTGGTATGTGAGCTGTGGGCCCTGATATTTCTGACTCTGTAAGGTTTTCAGCCTGTCAGTGGCTGATTTTCTTCCCAAGGGAAGAATTCTTGGGAGAATTTTTCATTCAAGGACAGTTCCTGTAAACGATGATTTTCTTCTCATAACATTTTCTAAGTTCTCATAACAACCTCTCTCCCAGGTTATGTTTTCGTTACTTAACCAATGGAGAGAGATTTTTTCAATTCTATGGACCAATGATATGCCTTTTTAGCACAGCATGTTATACAAAGGCTGGATGAATTGTAAATAAAGCCTTCTGATCTTTCTTCTGCCTTGAACTGAAGTCAAGCTTCTTTATTTCATGCCACAGATTGCGACAGTCAGCCAAGAAAGAAACACTTGATGAATTTTACTGGTGTTGACTGGCTTCTCCACTGGGCTTGCAGGTCAATCAGCATGCCACTTTGCTGTTTGTCACAGTCCATCACAGCCATCACTAGTCTTTGTACACATGCATACTGATCACTGACCATGAGCTGTATAATACCATATTTGCCTTCTAAATAAACCCCTGCTGTTCCCTCCTACTCCAATTCATTCATTGCCTCTTCAGAGACAAAAAAATAGGTTAGCCATGAAGCACAGACAAGACAGAGTTTTACCTGGTGAATTCACGTATTTTCTGATATAATATTGTATTCCTTCCTCTTGAACCTCAGCAGCTGAAATGCAGTTTATATTCTTTATATATTATCTCTGACATTAACGTGAGCTGACTCAGGCAGGTATGATACTAAGTGGAATGAAAATCAATGTTACGAACTACAGATGACCAAGAATACATTGAATTTGAAGGAAAAATAAGACCACTTGGAGTTTTGTTAGAAATTATTTGTTTAGAAGATATATCTGGTCGGACAGGAAAATTTCTCATCACTGTCACTCTAGCCAAGAATGACAACAGTGTAAGATGACCCATTTATGTACCAGTTACACTTTAAATATGAACACATTGTAAATTATCCCCATTTTTTTAAATCTTCTGTTGAATCAGTTAACTTTTGTGATCTTACATGCTTGCTGGTTTAATGTGAGAGCACTGCTAAGCAGCCACTGAAGGAATACATTTCTTTGTTTTGGTACCATTTTTATTTTGGTAGAGAATATATTAGTCTATTATTATCTATTAGTCTATGCAATCAACAGCTTATTGTCCATCTGGAGACTACTGAAAAGTGGTGTCCCACAGGGGGTCAGTGGTGGGGCCAGTACTGTTCAGCATCCTTGTCAATGACATGGACAGTGCACCCCCAGAAAGTCTGCCGATGACACCAAGATGTGTAGCGCAGTCAACACACTGGAAGGAAGGGGTGCCATCCAGAGGGACCTGGACAGGCTTAAGAGGTGGAGCTTTGTGAACCTCATGAAGCTCAATAAAGCCAGCAACAGCTGGGTCAGGACAATCTTAGGTACACCTGCAACTTGAACAGAGAACTGAATGAGAATACCCTATGGATAAGAACTTGGGAGTGATGGTTGATGAAAACTCAACATGAGCTGCATGAGCTGGCAGCGTGTGCTCAGAGCCCAGAAAGCCAACAGTGTCCTGGGCTGCCTCAAAAGGACAGTAGCTAGCAGACTGAAGGAGATGATTCTGCCTCTCTACTCTGCTCTGTAAAACCTCACCTGGAGTACTGTGTACAGTATTGGTACCCTCAGCGTAAGTACAAGGAACTGCTGGAACAAGTCCAAAGGAGGACCATAAAGTTGACAAGAGGATTGAAGCACCTCCCCTACAAAGACAGGTTGAGAAAACTGGGGCTTTTCAGCCTGGAGAAGAGAAGGTTGTGTGAGACCTCACACCAATTTCCAGTATCTGAAAGGGGCCTAAAGGGAAGCCAGAGAGAGACTCTGCAGGAGCTGTAGTGATAGCACAAGGAGTAATGGCTTCCAGCTGAAAGTTGGTTAGGTTTGTTGTTAGAAAGAAATTCTATACTGTGACAGTGGAGAGACACTGGAACAGGGTGCCCAGAGAATCTGTAGATAGCCCAACCCTTAGAGTGTTCAAAGCTAGGTTGGATGGAGCTTTAAACAACCTGGTCTAGTGGAAGATGTCCCTGCCGTAAGCAGGGATTTGGAACTAGATGATCTTTAAAGTCCCTTCCAACCCAAACCATTTTATGATTCCATTATTATTATTATTATGTTCTATTTATGCATAATTGACTGGATTGCATTCAGCTCCTAAGTACACTTAAATAATTAATCTGATTTCCAAAGGCAGGATTTTTTTAATTAAAAGAATCTTTTTTGCTGACTTTCATAGTTTAAAACTTATGGAAATGTGCTTTTTAAATATCATACATGTTCCCTGATACATACCTTGATAAAGTTACTAGTTTTTTAAAGCCATCACATTTCTCTTAAGTAAAGTTTGATTTTGTCTTCTTGATATTTTATATTGATATTAATACTTACAGTCATATGACCAAAATACTGCACTGAGAGAAAATTTGAAAATTCTGGTTTTTATGAGTAAACACAAGTCTGACCATACACATTAATGTCTTGGGCTTTTACAGGAGATTTGATCCAGATAGAAAAAGAGATATATTTCTATTTACTATATAAAATTTAATATATTAAATATTCACGACTCATACTCCATGCTTTAGAAACATGATAATTCTCTTAATTTCAAAAAAGTCTATATTTTTCAAGTACAGTAAATATTACTTTATATGGATTTTATTTCAAGAAAAAAATCTAGGCCATATCTCTTAATCTCAGAGACCCTTACAAGAACTTTGTAACTCTGCTTAGACCAGCTAAATAACTTTTTCTACTAATGATTTCCACCTAACTAATCCTGTTATGACTTTCAAACTGTTTGCCTAAAATTTAATTTATTTTAATTTAATTTTTTAAATAGACTGTATCTGGCTTTCATCAGAATCCTTTGTTCTTTCATTGTCAGCACTGACATTAGTCAAAGTATCTTTGCCTCAGTTTTCCTACTGGAGTAGCTGACTCCCAGAAGCTCAGCAAAGGTAGGGGACTTAGCTGGACTGTCTGCTTCCTTTCTTTGGTTGCTCTATAAAGTCTTATTCTCCTGCAGGAAAACACCTCTGAGGTTTGTGTCCACCCTCAGAGATATCTGAGTGGATTTTTACTTGGCCTTACTTCTTTATTGCAAGAATTCACTCTGTGGTAGCACCTCTCTAGTTTTGAAAGGACTCATTATTTCACCAGCTGAGAAAACAGCCCAGCACAGACAACTAAGTAAAATTCCTAAAGGTATTTCTACAGATAACCAAGTAGTGATGAGAAGTGATCAAATTTTCATGAGGGGAAAGATTTCTCAGCATGTGTTAGTTTTTGCATATACAGAAGTTGGCCTGCCATCACTGTTACCCATTGCCAGCTTTAAGAGAACCTGCTTCATGGTGCAACTTTGCTGGCTCCAGAGGCAAGGCAAAGACAAATAATGCTGTGTACCATTAGCAGCAACAGAGCTGTGTCCAGGAATTGAGGTCATAGGGTAAAAAAATCATAGGGAAGCACTATTGATACAACTTACAAATTATTCCTGTATATTCATAAGTGTCTCTTGAGGTGTCTCAGTCTACCTCAAACATAATCAATAATTACCTTCCAATGGATTGCATATCACCATCTGTAAAATTTCTTCTAATGTGTTAGTGAGTCTAATGTGCTATTCACCAATTGGGTATTCAGTATATTAGTTATCTTCCATTTGTGGCAGTGTTAATCACATGCTATCTGCATCTATTATTTGAATAGCACACAAAGATGGGCAGTCATGAAAAATCCATGAAAGTGAGTACCATATCTGTTTGCCCTTTGGAAACTAGCTGTTTCTCTGAAGAGATTGGCATTTCCCTGTCCTAACTTACTCATAAAAAGCCATGCCAAGCAGTCTCAGAAAATTCTCTCTGTAGCTTGGATAGCCCTGCTTTCTTAACTGAAGTTTCTGAGCAATACTATGACCATTCTGAAAATCCAGGTAAATGCCACTTTTTTTTTT
>VYXD01006161.1:1049-28756 GCA_013397195.1 Hylia prasina
CTTTTATGGCTCGTTGGTGGGTGCAGTTTTCCTCGTGTAAGGTTTGTCCTGTTCTGCGGTGTTAAAGACTCTTCCATTTCCGAAGTAGAACCATAAATTTGAGCTGTGTTTCTCCAGCAAGCTCGAGGGGTTGACTACCAGCCCTGTCTTGGTTGGTTTGCTAAGAAAATTTTCTGGACTGTTAACTACCGAGAAATACCAGTTCTACCTTCCACTGCAACTACCACTGCAACCAGTTGCAGTGGTCTTCTGCTGTGGCAGCCTTGCCTATCAAATATCTCACCTGGGTGCCTCACTTACTACACTTACAGTCTAAATGTATATTTCAAATTCAAGTGTATTATAATGTACATAGTCAAAAATCCTATTGCTGTGTCCCCGGTGTTTAAACTGGAACGGTTTATTTGTCTTTACAGTGATAATGTTCTATGTTTCTTGGGCTTGAGCACAGGAATTCCCTTGTGTTACGACGAGCGTGTCAGTTATTTCAGATAGTTTCTTCCTGTCATTGTTGACCATGGCATTTCCTACTCGGAAAAGGCACAGATAGAGACTTGTGGGAAGGTCCACAGGAATTACCTTTAAGGCCTATTCTGCCGGCCCTTGAGTGCGTAGGGCTGAGTGAAGCTTCTGGCTGAGCAATAGCCTTGCACCAATGTTGAGGAAAAAACTCCACGCCTGCATGATTGTGTGCACCAGGAAGAATTCTCTTGGTGGCAGGAATTGCATCACGCTGAGATTCTGGTCGCCCGGCCACATGGTGCCATCTGCAGGTCACGTTCCCATCGCTGGGAAAGCATTTTAAATTCAATATACAAGAAACATAAATTTAATTGTGTGTCTTAGGTGTTCAAAACTTGCTCTGTACTGAAGATGAGCATTTTATTCGTGTCATACTTGAGAACGGAATGAGTGAGCTTAACGTTTTTACACAGCTGTGATTGATCATTTAGCACAGAACCTTCATGTAACACTGTAAACAATATGGGATTTTAATGTTTGTATTATTTGTATCTTAAATTTTGTCCTGCACTGAGAACTCTTCTGGCATCATGAATCTTTGCTTGAACTGAGTGGCTCATCCATATGAATTCAATGCAGGATGGATATTACCTTTGCAGAGGAACATTTCAGTGGATTTCAACACTTGTCCATTATTTGGACAAACAGCATTTAAAAAACCCTAAACAACTCTCAGAATTGTTTCTTTATCCATATAGAGTGTATTTGTAAGATTTTTGTTTAGCCAGTGCCTACCAATAAGTTCACACAGCAGACTATTTAGGACAGCAGAATTTTTGTCAGGTACCTAAAGCAGTAATAGCAGTATCTGAGGAAAAGAATAGCCATTAAAAAGAATAAAAAGCCATGGTCCTAATAAAGCCTCTGGACCCACTGACTCAAAAGTATTAGTTCTAATTGCATATTGGCTGTAATGGAACCTTACACCAATTAAACAACTGTTTATTGACAAAGCTTTGTTTTTAAAATATTAATGTGTTCATCATGTAGACTGTTGAAAATTAATGTACCCATTGTGTGTAATTTAGGTTCGGGGCTAGGTAAGGGCTTGGGTTGTTTTGTTAGATGCTTCTTTTGATGTTTCATGTTTTGTTTACTCCCATCTTTAGCACTTTGCAGCCATGACTGATTTACAGCCAAGGTTTTGAATTGTAGCCTGTACTGATTCACAAGCAGGACTTGGTTCACTTTTGGTTGTATTTCACACACTTAAAAGACTGGAATGCACATAACTGGATTTTGCTGAACAGAACTATCAGTTAATTTTCAAGTTTCTAAATTTTTAACTTTCTACACATTTATATGCAAGAAGAATAAATTCTAAAATCTCCCTTATACAGGATGTTACCAAGTTGACGCCTCTTTCACCAGAAGTCATCAGCAGACAAGCAACAATTAATATAGGTAAAAATAAACTTATGAAAAGGAGGGGTGCATTAAGGTGGCTCTTTTTGGCTCAGAAGGTGCCTGTGTGGTAACTTTCAAGACATTTGTACAGAAACAGTTACGTAGTAGTCTTAGGGAGTTGTCAAGCCCTTTTGATTTGAAAAGCACTAATTTTACTTCAGGAAAACATTTGAATGGTGTGGGGAATAGTTGCTAAAGCAAAATTTGTTCTACCTTGAAATAAAACATTGAAATAAATTTCATTAAAATGCGAAGATCTATCCATTGGGAGCACAATTTCTGGTCTTGTTCAGTTAAACAAAAATGATTACAAATTCCATATGTGCTTACATATATCAGTCCAGTCTGTGGAGAAGTGGGGTAATTGCGTTTTGGTTGTAGTGGAACATTGCACAAAATTAAACTGTGGTTTATTGACAATCATTTCCTTTAAAACACAGGTACAATTGGTCATGTAGCCCATGGAAAGTCAACAGTAGTCAAAGCTATATCTGGAGTTCATACTGTCAGATTTAAAAATGAACTGGAAAGAAACATCACAATCAAGCTGGGTTATGCTAATGCAAAGGTGAGTCATCAAGTGGTAAATGTAGCAGCTGTGCTGCTAATATATTTCAAGGTGGATGTGAGCTTACAGGTCACTAACCCTTGAGGAATTAAACCTGTTTTCAATTTTAAAAAAACACAGATTTACAAGCTGGATGACCCAAGCTGCTCTCGACCAGAGTGTTATCGATCCTGTGGAAGTAGCACCCCAGATGAGTTCCCTACAGATATTCCTGGCACCAAAGGGAACTTTAAACTAGTCAGGTAAGTGCTTTAAATGACTGTTCATTTAGGAATAAATTGTGTTCACTTCCCTTTGTATGAAAACAGGATTGAGCTGTGAGCTGAATGGGTTCTGGCAGACTGCCCATGCTTAGAGGGGGAACCCCCAAGCTAAGGCACCATGGTACAGCACATCTGTGTCTGCTGTCTTCAGCTACTTACAGGACTTTGAAGTGAAATATTTCTGCTATTAATAGAAGTACATTTTAAACCAGCCAGATTGAGAACTAAGGTGGACCTCACACATGCATCTTTAAAATCTCTTTTGTAAGGGTAGTCTTTGTTAAACGTTTTCTTCCTAAGGGCAGAGTTTTCAAATCTCTTTAAATAAATATGTGAAAGCCTGATGCTTAATGTGACATCAGGTCTCTCACTAGAGGCCAAGTGTTCTTTATTTACTTGATTTCTGATAAAGTATAGCACAGTCTTTATGCAGTGCTTACATGGATCTGCATAATGATTGCTCAAATGAGAGTAGTCATGAAGACTGTTGTACAAGATTCTTAGTCTGTGTTTACAATAAAATATATGTGGAGCTGTAAACTTGTGTCTTCCTTTTCTCAGATTCCCAGCAGAGCACTTGTACTAAGATTAACTTCTGTTGGAGTATGACAGGCAGGCAGCCATTGTGAAACAACTGGTTAAAAGCTTTGCATTCTTCATCCTACTGGTTATTTGCTTGTAGAGTTCTAACATCATCAGCAAAGCACCACATTAGTCCCTTGCTTTTTGGTGGCCTGCCACTAAGACCAAGGATTCTTCACTAGATAGGTTCAGGAAAGAATATAGTTAATGAACGGTCTTGGTCTGCACAAGAAAATCATAAGGTTGGAAATGTAGCATCATGTCTGTAGACAAATCTTTGAAGTGCAGTTAATAACCATGTAATGCAAGATGCATAATTTCCTAAAATTGAAGAATGGGAGATGCCTTTTAAAAGAGATGGGAGAAATCCCTCATGGTGTGTTGGGGTTTGTGTGGTGGTGGATTGGGTTGATTCTGGGCTTTTATCCTGGTGCCTTTAATCTAATTTATGAGTAAAATGGTGAAATATTAGAGGTACTTAATGTGGATATGTGGTATTAAATCTTGAAACTCAGAAAAAGTATTCAGTAGCTGTTCAGTAGCATTTGTGTGCTTTTACAACTTTCTTGTAAATACTATTTTAAGGATAATTTTAACTTCTGTGTCTGCCTGATCACTACACAAATCAGTCAGAGGAGTTGTTGGTAATGGGGTTTTGGATTTCTCTTTCACCTTCTCCTGCCACAGGCACGTCTCTTTTGTGGATTGTCCTGGCCACGATATCTTGATGGCCACCATGTTGAACGGTGCAGCAGTGATGGATGCAGCTTTACTGTTGATAGGTAACAATTGCTACCCAAAAGCAGAGCTCCATTCTGTAGTAGCATGAAGCAACTTTATATGGGCTTTAAAATCTCCTGGGATGTGGTGAGCAATTGAAACAAGTGAATGCTTTTGAGATGCGTTAAAGAAAATAAAGTGCTGCTACGATGGCAGTGTGCTCTTAACAAGCTGGCTTGTTTTAAACACAGCTATCCATACTCACTAGTCTGGTAGCTGGCCCCACTGACAGAAGATAGGTAATATAAAACCTTGTAGTAGTATACTACTGTAAAATTTTTGTCACTTTATGGGAGCAGATTAGCTGCATTTTAAGTTTCTCTGAAGGTTCAGCTTCCCTTAAATATGCATGTAGTCTTTGCTGTACAGCAGAGTTCACAAACGACAGTATAAACAGTAAACCCAGATAAATATAGGCAAAATTTAAGTACAGGAGATTTAATGTAATCAAGACAACTTTTGTTCTGATTTGCAAGCAACAGAAAACGAGTAGAACTGATTTTTCTATGTCTGTAGAACATTCTAGTGTTCTGTAGTGATACACAGCAATTACCTTACCACGATAGGATATATCAACAAAAGAAAAAACAGCTTCAGATATTGTAATTCAAATCTGAGATAGATGATGAGCTATCATTTCTTCTGCCTGTTTATCTCTAGAAAGTGTGATAGACCAAACTTCAGGCAAGATTAACCACCATAATGGCACATCAGTAACTTTGGCTTCTTACCTGAAATCTAAACCATACTGATAGCAGCCCTGTTCACATACTTGATAGAATTATAACAGAGTTTGGCCATCTTAGTATTTTTATGACTTTACTGACAAGAAAACGTTAAGATATTTCTTGAAAGGTAATTTGTTTATTATGTTACAGTCAGCACTAAGATAGCTGAAGAGCTGAAGGATGGAATAAACTAAGTTAGGTGTTGGTATCTTTGGATATTTTAGGTGGGTGTTCCTAGTGGGAGCAGGTAGAATGGGGGAGCTCTCTGGCAGCCTCTTCTCTGTCCTGCATTGTGTGGAGGCTACAGCCAGCAGCTGTAGGGGAGAGTAGGTGCTTATTGACTTGGTTGCTTCACATGTAGATTACTGAGAGACAGCTGTCTTTTTTTTTTTTTTTTTTTTTTTTTTTTTTTTTTACATAGTAAAATAGATAGTAAATAGAAGTAGATACCCTAACTGTAGGAATTTTGTCTATCTTTATAGTTTCTATATTCCAGTCACTTCTCTTCTTTCAGCTGGTAATGAGTCATGCCCTCAACCTCAGACCTCAGAACATCTAGCTGCTATAGAAATCATGAAACTGAAGCACATTTTGATTCTGCAGAATAAGATTGACTTGGTGAAAGAGAGCCAGGCTAAAGAACAGTATGAACAGATTCTTGCATTTGTACAAGGTAAGTTTTCAAGAGCAGAAATCCAGTTAGTGGTGGAAATTCACTGTTGAGACATGGACATAGTGGTTTTCTGTATGTTCATAGAAAAGCTTCTCTTGGACAGTGCTGGTGTACGTGGTCTGTTAATGTGAAAATTACACTCTGGGAGTTGTGCTTCTTGCTTGTTTCAGCCTGCTTGCACACAATAGTGTTGTGACTCTGGGTCAGAGCTCCAGATGCAAAACTTACATGAATTGCTCTTACGTAGTAGCTTTCAGTGGATTTGTGATTTCTTCCTGGAGTGCTTCTTGGGTAGAAGAATTTCACTGTGATTTCACTGCAGTGCAGGAGAGAAGGAGGCTGTACTTCTAGGGACACCTTGTAGGTTTAAATATACTGAATATTTTTATCTGATGACAAAAGATTGCTCTTTCATCTGCCTGTGTAAATCCAGTTTGGGCAGTGATATCCTACTCTGTAAAGGTCTGCTCACCTTTATAGTGCTTTGAGTTTTATCTTTCCCAGGAGCTTCCACTGTTTTCCCTGTTTAGCTGCAGTAGGTGGGGTATGTGACAAGCTGCAGAGCTAGATTGTCACCATCAGAAGTTGGCAATGGGCCTTTTCTTTTTTTTCTTTTCTTTTCTTTTTTTTTCTTTTTTTTTTCTTTTTTTAACCTCTTGTAGTAGGTTGCAGAAGCTGTTCAAAATTCTATCAGAGTGCTTGATGTGTACGTTTGGAGTTTGAAAACTGGAGTTATCACAAGAAACATAGACATAATTATAATGAATGATGTCTAACAAACCTGGGTTACTAAACGCATTCTTCTGTAAAATTAGGATTTTTCTAAAATATGTGTTTGTATTACAAAGTTTGAAAAGCATAAATCATTAAAAGGAAATTTAGTTTGTCATAATGAAATCTGACTGTAAAATTAATGCTGCTGTATCCAATACTGAGATACTGATATCTCTTAGGAAATCATAAAAATATTTCTGATCACAATGTAGGAAGTGGATTCTCCCTTAGAATGGAAGACTATCTTGCACACTTTCAGAATACCTCTTGTAGTAGGTGTGGCTGATGTGAGCTAAAATGTTGAAGGGCAGGATAGATGCTCTGATGTTGCTTTGGGAAATACGCATAGAACACGCCACAAAATTAATCCATATTTTTAACAAGGACAGAACACTTGGTCATATTAAGGCTTAATGTTGAACTTGGTTTTGTTTTAGGTACAGTTGCAGAAGGAGCTCCAATAATTCCCATCTCAGCACAGTTGAAGTACAACATTGAGGTGGTTTGCGAGTACATAGTGAAGAAAATCCCGGTCCCTTTGCGAGACTTCACATCTGAACCAAGACTAATTGGTAGGTAAAAGACAGGCCTGAGTGTCTGTGGCCAAACATGATCTGAACTTAGAACAGCACATGCTGAGGGCCCTAAACAGAGGTGGGTTTATAAGGAGTATTTAGGACACTCTTATTTTAAAACTTGCCTGTCTTCTGAGAGTGTATCGTTTGTTCGCTGTTAATTGCTATTGGTTTTGTGTATGTTCTGTGCATATGACAGCACTAAAATGCAATAAAAGTGAGAAATTTGTTTGTATCTTCAAAACATCCCTCTAGTTGCTATGAATTTAGTTTTGATTTAACAAAATATTGGCAAACTGATGATTTGATAATTAAGTTATTTCCATGGAAATATTTTGGGTAGCTTGGTTAAATCTTTTGTGTTAGTCTCCTGTTTCCTGGTTGTCAAAGTTTCAGTTCTTGTCCAGCATACTGTGAAATGCAGTTCCTACCAGGAATTCATTTGCTTGCCTTTTCTTTTCAAATAATCCAAGGGGGTCCTACATTGCATAAATGTATAAGAATTGACCACTTTACATCAAGGTTACAGTGTTCAACTATGAGTACATTAAAACAAAGTTCTGGTATTCGTGATTAACATTGTGAATATTGAAGGGGTTTTGTGAAACAGTTGATCACTGCTTTCTTTTTCAGATATTTAAGCTACTTCCTGCTATGCTGAAGAAATCTTATGAAACATTTATAAATGTGAGCACTTGAAATGGTTTTGAGAATAAAATTAACTGTCTGCCTAAAAATTGGGAATAAAATATTGATCTGCTTTTGTAATATTTATAAATATGTGTATCCTTTCATAAGAACAGAGAAGCAGTTGAAGTTGCTAAAAAAAGACATTGTTTAAAAATCTGATAGTAAATAGAAACCTGGTTATGATCTTTTCAGTAATCAGATCTTTTGATGTCAACAAGCCTGGCTGTGAAGTTGATGACCTTAAGGGAGGTGTTGCTGGTGGCAGTATTCTAAAGGGTGTTTTAAAGGTAACCCTTTCTCTTTCTTGACTGAAATTTGTAATGACAATGAGTAGAGTTTTTCCATGCTTGCTACAAAATATATCTATATAATTGATTTTTTTTAAAATTTGAAAACAGTCACATGGCACTTATCCTTTCTGTCTGTACTTCATTTTCATTTTACTGTTTTAAAAGGCAGAACAAGAAGCACTGGTTTTCATTTTTCAATGTATTATTGTAGTCTTAACTTTTGCTATTTGATCCCTCACAAAAATGGATGGAGCTATTTTTTTTCCTGTCCTACCACTTCCACTTGCTGAATTATTGTGGGGAATAGGAGAGCAAAAGAACTTTAAAAGCACCTTGGAAGTGTGTATGGGTTCTCACAGGTCCCACTTCTTCATTTAAGTGTTCTGTATATTTTGATTTTTTTATTTTGCCTCCTTGCCCACAATAGACAAACTTTAAACGATTGCTTTGCTGGGCTGGAGAGCAAACTATTGCTTTGGACATTGATACAGCTTGTAATTTCTCTGGTTTGCAGTGTACTGATGTTCATCAGTTACACTGATTGAATTAACTCAATATTTCTCAGTGCTGAAATATTTCTAAATGAAATACAGTGTTTAAAAATTAAACTGAAATTTAAGTTTTGCAATTACTGCTGATAAAGATCCTTTGCTAAAGCAGTTTTACAAATTGTATTGAAAAGAAAATCAGTTGTTACCTTTGCTGTAAGTATTGTTCAATTTGCAGCAAACAGTGCAACAGAAATCCTACAAGTTCTACAGTAGCCCAGAACCAAGGACTTATATAAAAAGTAGATCTGGGATATGTAAGTCTTATCTGTGACTAGTCAGCTTTGTGTTCCTGTGAAATAACCAGTTAAACACTTTTTCATTTCTGTCATTAGGTGGGCCAGGAAATTGAGGTGCGGCCTGGTATTGTGTCCAAGGACAGTGAGGGCAAGCTCATGTGCAAGCCAATCTTTTCCAAAATTGTGTCACTCTTTGCTGAGCACAATGATCTACAGTATGCTGCTCCAGGAGGCCTTATAGGTAAGAATATTCTCTTATGAAAAGTTTAATTTCTTCATGCTTATTGAAAACACTTGGTTTCATTCAACAATGAATATCAATTAACAAAAATACCGTGAGCAATTTTAGATAATTCATATGTGTAGAGAGAGACAGGGTTGGTAGTGAAAAATGGATAGTTAAGAATGAAATAATTTTCCTGAATCTCACTGGCCAATGCAGATCATCTTGCACTGTTAATTGTACTAGTTTTAACAGCAGAATATTTCTTCATCTGTTTAGACAGAGCTCACAGTCTTGCTGACATTCTGAAAGTGCTGTCCAGGTAATAGGGAATTCCCATTCATCCTCTGTGTTTTTAGATCAACTTCAAATATTTTAGCACATAAAAATGGCAGCTACCTTTCAGTTACCCCTTCTGACTTCCCCTGTTGTGTTGTAGGTGTTGGCACAAAGATTGATCCCACTTTGTGCCGGGCTGACCGCATGGTGGGCCAAGTTCTTGGAGCAGTTGGGGCACTGCCAGAAATATTTACAGAGCTGGAAATTTCCTACTTCTTGCTGAGACGACTCTTAGGTGTGCGCACTGAAGGAGACAAGAAAGCTGCAAAGGTCTGTGCCCCTTCTTTTGTTTTTCCTGATTTTGCTTCCTGTGCCAATTTTCATTAATGAATTTCTTTCTTTGATCGTATGTAGAAATTTTGTATCAGTGTTGATATAAGCTTGTCTCAAAACTTACCTGCTTGTTTCATACTGTAGAATGGTTTTCAGAGGAGTAGAAATTCATATCAGTAGTTTAAAGTAGCCTGAAGTATTTATGTGTCATGTTAGGTATTTTTCTAAACGTGCTGGTAGTTGTTTTCTTTTGCTATCATCCTGTTCATTTGTGCAATAATTAGTTTTGCAGTGGTGCTGATCTACTTGCTACTGACATCCTTTTTGTAGGTTTTTTTCACTGAAGAATTTTTTTAAGTTTTAAGTATTTTTGAAATACTTTGGTTGAAAAATACTGAACTTGAGGCCCGGCAGAAACTTGTGTAACATGATCTGTTTTACACAAATCAACTAAAAGATCATAATTCCCCTGTTAGCATTTGATTCTATAAACTTCTTCATGCAACAGTGAGTAAAGTGCTTCAGCGCTCTCTTATCCTGTGAAATTAATTATTTTTGATTTTTTTTTAATGTAGGCATAATGGAAATGAGAATACACCATCCTAATTTTAATACGTTATATGAAATCATCAGTATAGTTTATAGAAAATGTAGATAAATTCCAAGAAAGTACATCACACCAAGAACCTCAGAACTACATGTACAACATCTTGATGTATTTGTCCTTTTACATATGAAACTTTTACTGACACTGCTGCCTATAGTTTGTGTGTATAGTATTTCTCAGCTGTATCTTTTTTGTGGCAAGAAGGTAACAGAAGATACTTGGTACTATCTGTGCTATTTGCTTTTTAGTACTAAAGCTTATGTTTCAGAGTTCTGTATGTCTGCCTTCAGGTGCAAAAATTATCGAAGAATGAAGTTCTAATGGTAAACATAGGATCGTTATCCACTGGAGGGAGAGTCAGTGCTGTAAAGGCTGATTTGGGGAAGATTGTGCTAACTAACCCTGTATGCACAGAAGTGGGAGAAAAAATTGCTCTGAGTCGAAGAGTTGAGAAACACTGGCGGTAAGTTACTGCAAAGTTGGTAGAGTACCTGGTTGCTACATTGTTAACAAAAAAATACATGGATCGATTTTGCTCTAGAATAGGTAAGTGTATGTCTGCTTTAAAAATTCTTCTGGGTTCTCCTGACACGTTGGCACCATAGTTGTGGAATGCTTCATTTCGTTGCTATCCCTTTCTTAAACAAACACTATAATTGGGAGGGTACCTATTAGTTAACAGACAAGCAAACACCTGAGGTTCGTGTTTGTTGCCCAAACTGCCAAGCTGTAAATTGAGCTCAGCAGGGAATCTTGGCAGAGAGATTGGGAAATTCTCACAATGTTAAGCCAAATAGCTATCTTTATGCACACATCAGTGGTTTTTTTTATCTGTGGAGCTGCATGTGATTTCTAGTGCAACCTGGAAGTAACAGCAGGGGAATAGAGGAGGGATGTTTGAGTGTTTTCTGTGCTACGAGCACAGAGGAAAGAATAAAGTATCAACTGGATTGACCCATTCAGATTACAAATACAAAATGTCTGACTGCACAGAAGCATCTGGAGGCTGAAAATAATGAACAGAATTGGGCGGTGATTCATTTTATCACAGTGGCAGACTCTCTTTAGATGATTACACATACTGTACCTGTCACGTGTTTCATAAGACTGGATTGATAAGAACATAAGTGTATTTAGATTTGTTGGCTCTGCACAGCCCTTGTAGTATGAGGGAGCACAGCCATTTTTACAAGAACTCTGTACTGTATGGAAAGGAACCAAGCTTTAAATATCCATGGATGCATGTTTCTTTTTCAGATGACAAGAAAATGTAGACAGGAATTTAGTGCTTGCTGTCTCAGAGCAAAATGACAAATTAGGGAAGAGATTATTCTCTGAAAAAAAACCCCAAGGGAAAAGATAACATGTCTTGAACAAGAGGAAAAAAAAGGCAGGACCCAAATTAAGTCAGGTAAAGCAGAAGAAAGAGGAGAAACTGTATTAGAAATTATGGGTTTTTTTCCTTTTTTTAAGCTGTAGACTGATAGCCTGTGCAAATTGTAATGTGTCTTTTGTTCCTTCTGTAGATTCCTTCCCAGTTAAAAAACTTGACCAAATTTTGCCCAAAAGCCCACCTGTCTCTGGATTATGAGGTGGGCAAATAGTGGCAGCCTGCTGTAAAGATAGTTATTGAAAAGTTGATTCCTATGCTGTATTAAAAAGATAAAGACAATGTAAGGAGACTGAAAATTGAGAAAAGGGAAAGAAGGCAAACTGGGAAAATCAGCATAATAAAATCTCATTGGAGTAAAGATAATATACAGTTGGTACTGTGAAAAGTAACTTGCAGCCTGAGACAATGGAGTACTGAAAGTACAGGAGAAAGTTCATAAGGCAAGACTAAAAAGAGGTATAAAATAATAAGGAAATATACAGAGGCATAGAGAGAGGTTAAACAGTAAATGGGATACAGCAATAATTCCAAGTACTTCAAAGATGGTCACATTATGACCTGTGGGTATGGTACTAAAAAGTGGGAAGTGCTGCTCTGATAAACCTCAGTTCCTTTCTGGTGTCCCAAGACAGGCTCTACTGCTTAGCGAGGTAAATTGAGATGCACATGTGGTTTCTCACAAGAAACTGGGAAGGTTTTGAGCACAGTCTTACTAATAATATGAAATACCTGCTGACTGTGGAAATGGATGTATTCTGGATTTCTTTTTACAAGCATATTTTTCTGAGGCAATAGTGGCCTATTAGAAAGGCCTTAATTTTCCTGAATATAAATAGCAGCACTTACCCGAGAGCTGAGTTAGCATGACAGGCTGTCTGTTCATTGAGAGTTACAGCAGTTTGTAATCTTAGTCAATTTTCATTTCTCTTTGAAAGTAATGCAACACTTCAGATACAGGTGAAAGAGATCAAGCTGTGAACAGATTTACCATCCAACAGTACTAACATAAGTTACAATATTTTCAGATTTTCAGCTTCTGTTCAGGAATACACCCTTAGCTGGTTACAAATGTCCTCTGTCCTTCGCCCTTTTCTGTTCTGTGTTTCTGCTAAGCAGGTTTAGTTCTTGTAGAATGCTTTGGGTGGGAGACAAGTGTAGAAAATTCAAAATGTAAGAACTGAAGGCATAAGAAGGACAGAAGAATGTTGACTTATACAGGATATTTCTGACCACTATTAAAAGTAACATAAGCCTTTTTTTCTTTTTTCAGTTTGATTGGTTGGGGTCAGATCAGAAGAGGAGTGACAATCAAGCCAACTGTTGATGATGACTGAAGAACAAAAGAGTGCTTCATTTTTAAAGATGAAGTGCCTATTTCTGTTTTGGAGGGGGTGTATTTTCACAGTGGAATTGGAAGCTGTGCAAACAGTATTTTTGAGTTGTATGGCTGTCCTCGTGCATTTTATTGAATTTTACCCTCTTATTAAAATACTAGTCACTATCACCATTAAAAGTGTAAAAGAATTGGCATAGAAGTGGGTTTCATTATCCACATTTTAGTAGAAATTAATTGTACATGTCTCATGGCATGTCTAATTTATGTTACTTTGTGTTTCAGACATAATCTGTTTAATATCAGTCAAACCAGCCCAGTGTAACACAACACCATAAATCTGGTATTGAAATAAAATATTGCTTATTTTCATTAACTCATACAGTTTTTCTGAGTAACAAAAGACTGCAGTGATTGTTCAAGTACAAGAATTAAAAGCAAGCAACCAAACTCTTCTTGGAAGACTAGTACCTTTTCTGCACAATTTGTTTCATTTAGACAACTGTTACCAACAACCAACTTTATTCCTTTGTTTCTATGGTTCTGATTTTAGGATTCTAAAGTATTACACTTTGTAATTAGGATGGCAATATTGACTGACTTGAATTTGTCATTTCTGATATTACTATGTGTTTTCTTAAATCCCCAAAGAAAAACCACAAGTAAACTGGATCTGAACTGGCAGTACTGGTTTTTGCCTATTTTAGTATGGATTTATGAAAAGAATGTGATTAATTGGAGTGTAACTTTGTCATCATGAACTCTGTGGGGTGACCTGGGAGTTCTCTATATAGTAGGAGTAAACTACTTCAAAATTATGTTGAGTAAACATAAAATATTCGGAAGAGGGTGTAGAAAGGACTGATTTGGGGTGGGGGCAGAGTAGTGGTGGTGGAATTGTGAATAGGACGAGGAAAAAAGGTGTAAAACCACTTTTGTTTAGCTACTCTGAATCATATGCCTCAGGGTAAAACATAATGTAATAAACTTACTGTAGGGTGCTAATACTTTAATCTATTTAGATTTCACTTCTTCACCTGTACTAATATACATAGTTCTAGCTGGTTTATATACTATTTAACAAGTCGTGCTACTTAACATATTTTGGTACAAAGTACTGTGTGTTTTCAAAGCTTGGTTTTGGTTTTATTCAATATCTTCAAGGGCTTTCTAAAGGTAAATATGATTTCACTCTTCAAGTTGGACTTGACAAAACAGCTTGCATTTTGTTCTGATTTTGCACTGTATTGTGTTCCCTTGTCCTGTCTGCATTCCTGTACTCAGTTTTTCCATTTGTAAAGTACTACCTCACATGGTGTTGAGAGTAAATACATTAATTTTTGAATAGTGCTTTTCCATTTTAAAAGCAAAAGTCAGCTGTAGTTCTGATTCTCTAGGTACTTGACACCTCCTTTCCGTAGCTGAATTCTACGAACTTGGATAAACTTAAGCCTTACCTAGTCTGGTGGCACGATGGTGAGCATAAAAGAATGTAAGCTACAGCAGAGTGCTTGGATGGCACCAGCTCCAGGGTGAAATTCAGTGCAGGGTCCTTTTTCAGTGCACTGCACCTGTGGTCTAATGAAACATGTGGAAAAGCTGCTGAGAAACTGGTTAAGCACCCACAGACATTTTTAGGCATTCAGATATTTGATTTGCAAATTAATTAATAAATTGATCTGCAATTTAAAGAACACAGAGCCATAATCTTGCTGGAGTTGTGCATTGACCTGCTTTCCCAGTGGCTTTTCCAGGCAGCTTGAGCTCTCTCAAGGATCGCTGCTTTCTACACTGTGCTGTGTATCCTGTCACACACACCAGGATGAGGGCCTGGGGGCAGATCACATAGAGAGTTCTTTTTCTGCCACCAAAATGTTACATTTCCTCTAATGGAAAGCTTTGACTGCTGACATGAGTGATGAGTAATGGGATTTTGAGACTGCTGAATACATGGAACATGTCCCTGCAGCATTGGAGAGCCACGTGTGAACAGTGTAAGTGCAAATACATTGTGTGCTGCTGTGTGTACTCCCTCCTCAGTCACTGAACTGAGATGCTGAGATGTTCAATGACAGGAGAAAGCAACATCATGTACAGCTAAGGAAGCTGAAAATTATTTTTGATTTTCTTGGCCAGGATGAAAACAGTGACGTGTACTGTGAGCTTTCTCACTTTACCAAGGATTTGCTTCAGAGTGCCTTTATTTTTTAACCCTTTTTAGGTCATATTTAGCTACCTGAACAGAGGTGTGTATTTGCATTTCAAATAGGTTGGGTACACAAAGAGGTAGGTATCTTCTGCAGTCGTACAATGTTGAAGAGTTGTGTCAGTAGTTATTTCTGAGACTTCAGCAGGTCTTTGGGAAATGCCACTTCCAGCCAAATACCAGATTTGATTCTGAAAGGGTGAAGAAAAAAACTTTCAGTTAGCACCTTTGCTGATTTGGTCTTAGTATACACGAAATCCAAAAGCATTTTAAAATTTTATATTAATGACATTCGTTTTGTAGCACTTTAAAAAGTGCTTCCTTCTAGCTCAGTGCTGCAGAAGGGGTTCCTGCTGGTTTTCCATGCTGAGTCATGTGGATGAGCCTCCAGACTGCCCGCAGGAAAGGTTTAAACTTCTGTCCCGGTTTCCCATCGGTGCTTCTGCCAGTGTAAAGTCCCGGCTCCGCCGCCCCTGCCGTTCCGGGTCACTTCTTGCTGCCAGGCTGGGGTTAAACATTGATAAAGTTTCAAACGCGTGCCCTCCCTTCACCACCGCGCCAAGCCCCGAGCGCCGGCCCCGGCTCCCGCCCCCTCCTGGCCGCGGCACGGCCCACGGACATCCACAATGTCCTTTTACCGACATCACCAGAGCCTGTGGACACCACGCCTTATTCATCAGTTCCTCCACTGACACAATTCTTTTGGCACAGTTGGCTTAATGGCTGATGATCACTTGCCATAGTGCTAAAATTACTAATGTGCTCTGGCTTCGTGTTGCTGCTTTTGTTTCTGTAAAGCTCAGAGAATGTTCCTCACATCTCCAGTCCATCCCAGTGGTGTAGTAAAAGTGCATGTTTCATACTTTTCCAGACTAAAAGCCCAGCTAGAATAACCATTTTTACAGAAATTTTGGTTTATGGTGAATAACATAGCAGCTGTAACAGTCAAAAACTCTCTAAGTCATACAAGTATGTAAATAAATTCTCCTTTCTTACCCTGAAAGGATTAAAACCCAAGCAAGTTTTCTAACATGGGCACTAGATATGCAATGAAGAAAGAACAAATTAGCAAGAGAATTTTCTTACTAAGTAGCAGACATTTTGTTCAAGGAATTACTTGAAATATTTAAATAAATACATATTTTTAAATGTGTTTTATAAAACAAGGAACTAGAACACTGTGCTCAAACACAGATGAAAACTGTTGAAACATTTTAGTTGAAGTAATGTTAATATACGTAATATTTACTTGTGTTGAGGAAGGCTTCACTAAGAAATTGCAGGCTATGCATTTCTGAAAGACAAACTTTTCAGTTTAAGCAGTTTCTTTCCAAAGTCTAGTACATGTTTTTGAATATTTCAGTATAGTTGGGGGGGAAAAAAAAAAAAAAAAGATTCCATTAAGTCTCAGGTTACACAATCCTAAGGATTCAAATGAATCATGGCACCAGCTCTCCTTTTTTGCCTCTGTGTGGGCATTTGTAAAGAAATCCAACATACTAGACTGGATTCATTATGTTATTTAGAAAGCCCCTTCCCCTGCCAAACATTATACTTTTCTATGTTTAGTTATTTTCATTTATTTGGTGTTCAGTGAAGACCTGAAAGTGTTTTCTCCTGCAAATGCGCCTTAAGGTTCTCTGCACTCATTTCTCTTCCTGGTTTTGCTTAATCATCTATTTGATTAGGTAATGTATTATGTATCTCAAAATACTTCATTTGCAACATCATCCTAACTACCACACAACAGAGTAAAGTCTCAGCTTTTGCAAGTTTTCATTAAAACAGCTTTTTTTAACCTTGATGACTAGCACTGGGCATACAGAAACAGAATAAATTTTTGTACTTTTTCTTGGCTACAGCCAAAATGCTGTTGATAACAAAAATTTAGCAACAATTATTTTTATTTCTTTAGATTGTCTTCCATTTATTGTCTTGGCAGTAATTGTATAACAATCCCTTAAAAATCTAACATGGAGTCATACTTCACACCAGAAAGAGGCATGGGGTGTAATTAGTCCTTCCACAGCAATCACAAGCATTCACATATTCTCCATATGGTTTTGGCTCCTTGCCTCCTGCCTCGTTGTCTGTTAGCACGCATTAAACACGCCGAGGAGCAAACACTGGGACAGCCCTGTAAACCTGCACTTGTGTGCTTCAGACACACAAATTGTCCTGTTAACACTGCTGGGACCATTGTGCACTTCAAGGTGAGCTTGTGCTTTAAGTGTTTTGGAAAGTGTGATCTTAAATTACTTCCATTTTTCTGAAAGCTTAATTCCTCCTTTAAATTCCTTGCTACTTCACACTGTTGCTGTTCTACCAACCTTGTGTTCATGCTGGGGATTTATTTTTGCAGTTAAAACCTGACATTTTGTCTTTGAAAGCATTTTGAGCCTTATGGGAAGGTGTCTGTTTTGACACATAACATCACAGGAACGTAGACTCTTGGTATGTTCCAGAGCAACCTGGCCACTTTATGGACTGCGGAAAGCTGTTCCAGGTAGAAGCTGATCACCAGCTCCCACCCATTCAAGGAGAGTACAGCTAATGTAGCTACAGAAGAGATTTGCTGGAAAGAAACCAAATAATGCAGCTTTGAACTGACAAACACTAAAAATCAGTGTTGTCCCAATAAAGTCTCCCCAAAAAGGTTAGTCTTTACCAACCTCAGTGTAATGGTTTGGTTTGTAATGTCCTGTTACCTTGTTAAACGATTTACTAGAGAAACAGGGAGGGGCTGTTTCTATTTCAAAACACAGTGTTTATGCAGTCACTGAAGCAGATAACCCTCGAGGCCATCTCTATCAGTCGAGAAAAGGAACTCTTTACACTTCTAATCTTCTCTACCCTTTCTTTTTCAAGATCCATCAGTGCTGACTTCTAACAATGTATCAGGTTGAACATTTCCCAGTCCATTACCTTTGCTACATGGACTCATCAACAACTCTAGGCCAAATCTTTGATTCAGGGGCAAATAAAGCAAATGAAATGTGAGCTTACAGAATTATGGAGGAAATCATGGATTTTTTTATGCCCGCCCCCTTCCTCGCTCTCACAACCAATGAGATATCAAACTGAGAGATGTTATTTGAAATTGTAGAATAAATAATTAACCTACCTAATTAAAAATTCCTCTAAGCATGCACAGCACTTAATCAGGAAGCACTAGAAATAAAATTGCCTGTGAAAGCCTTCCTTTAACAACTAAGTACAACTAATTATTAAAAAGTCTACTGAATACTTGTAAACCAAGACATGTCAGAGATTTTAATGCAGACAAATAACTTATCAGTTCTCCACAGGATTCAAGGGACTCCTGCTCAATACAAGGATCACCCTGCTGTTTAAATGTAAACTGTTTTCAACTTTTTTTTTTTTAGCTTTTCAATTAAAGAAAAAAAAAAGAAAAAAACAACAAAAAAAAACCCCCACCAGAATTCTTCTCTTATTTTCCCCTTTTCTTCTTTTATTTCCTTTTCTTTTTTCTCTTTCTTCTTTTTCTTTCCTTTTCTTTTTTTCTTTCTTCTTCTTTTTCTTTTCGTTACAAGGGCAAATAATCTGCATTTTGATTGAGGCACCTGAAAAAACTGTATCTGGAGTCTTCACAAAAAATTCAGTTTGAGGCCAACACCCCTTAGGGAAAATTTCAGACTTGTGAAAGCTGGCAAAGTTTTACGAGCAACTGAAAACTTGTATAATGCAACATGTCAGACAGCTTCAAAGTAAGTGACACTATGCTGCACATTGCTGGTATTTTAAAGTAGAGAGGTTATCTGAGATATATGCAGCTGTAGAGATTTCATACTAGCCTTACAACTTTTTCACTGATTTAAACATTTTAGATCAGTTCCAACCTAATGACTTTGTATAACTGAAAGAGAAAAGATATTGACTGAATATCTGGACCCTTTTCTGATCTTTCTCTACAGCCATCCTGTGTGGCACAGCACAGACAGACCAAACACAAGAGCCTTGCATTCCTCTTCTGGGTCCCAACACCACGGGATTCTTTACACTGGACACGGTTCTCTAAGACACATGACAATACTGGAATAAAAAGCATGTCAGTCAGTCATCAGCCTGATACATCTGAACACATTTTTTAAATACTCTTTTTTATAAGTAGGAACCATTATAAAGTTTAAGTTCAAATACAGTTTTCAGACCCTAAGCAACAAATAAGATTCTCTGATCACATTTCACTGTTGTGTTTGTGTATTTCCCACTCCTTTGCTATTGAATATTCCAGCCTTGTCATGAAGAAATTTCTCCAAATGAACATTGCCATACTTGTTTCACACATGTTCCTCCAATACCTTATTTTTCAGGGTTACACAGATCCCAGCAATGTCTATGTTGAGACTTGGTAAAATTACATCTTATAATGCCATGAAAACCTTCTTTGAAAGATTTTTTTGCTGTATTTAATGAGCATTTTTAATGTCAATTTCTTGAAAAGAATTCTGTGTACTAACACACAATTGTAAAGGTCAATCTTTGTTGCAACTAGTTTTCTTATCAAAGAAATTATTTCTTACAGCTTCATTCATCTTTCTTTGCCCTCAAGCCTTTGGCTCCCAAGCATTCTGGCTGCCTGTATGCACAGGCAGTTCAGTCCACATCCCAACTCCGGTTGTCTAAATTCACCCTAGAACTGGAGACAAGTGCATATGGCACTTTTGTCCCCAGGCATCATGGGCTGAAGCGAATCAGTGGCTTTGTGTGCACGTGTAGTTTGGGCTGTAACATGCCTGTCTCAGTGGCCAGCCATTTGTTCCGACAGACATCAGGCCAGATGCTACCCAAACCACAGGCACTGTGACAGCCCGGGCCCCTTTCCAAGCCTTGCTTCCCAGAAACTATATGAAGCTTCCTGCCAACACCAAGCCAGTTCTTTCTTCAGCTGTCTCAGGGAGCACCCTGAACACCAGCAGCAATTGGAAAAGTGAAGATGGATGGGTCAAAGCCCCTTCACAGGCTCCGAGGGGATGGTGATGGGCAGCACACCAAGCTGCAGCAGTCTCATGCTCGAGCTCTGTGGTGAGGATACTGCCTGATGGGAGCAGCTCTTGCAGCAAACCCAGGACTGGCAGTTGCTGAAGCCAAGGACAAGGCAGGTGACTCTCCTGGAGTTCTGTGTCTTCAGTGAGGCAGATAACTAACAGAGAAGGCTAGGGAACAGGGAAGCCTTTTGGACTTGTGAGCAACTTGCCACCAATAATGACAGACAACCTGGTGTACTGAAAGGGCACTTCACTACAGGTGGAGGGGGTTGCATCTGGATGGTCTTCAAGGGCTCTTCCAACCCAAACCATTCTGGATTCTGTGGACCATGCCTTTGGAGAGGAATGCAAGGTTATAAAGCACTTGCCACTTGGAGCCTATGCATCACACACTGATTGAGACCTGGGCAGCTTTATAGTCTTGGGATCTCCTACCCACCAGAAAGATTAATCACGTATGTCTCTCATTCCCTTGTTCAGCATTAATGCCAAGCCCCAACACCTCGTAATATCACAGCTTGGAACACCTCATGTTCTTTTGGACTGGGCCTCTCCTATGCTGTGATTTTGCTTAATTCTATCAAGTTGGTTGCTTGGCCATAACATGGTGCAACACTGCATACTGTGGATAAAATACCCTGTGAATTCCAGATAACTTGGCCTGTCTTCACTTTTCTGTAGGGAATTGCAAGGGGTTCTGCTTCATCCACTGAGCTTTTGTGCATGGCTACATGCCTCTGGCACAGCGGACAGCAATAACCAGCAGTGCTGTTTGGGAGGTTCCAGCAACTCTTTTCTCACCATGATTTTTGCCCCAGGTGAGAGGCGTTAAGGAACCTTTTTTTCAGAGCCATTTTAGGCACAGAGGCTGTAATGTAATTCCTGTCACATTTCCTTCTGTGGATCACAGCCTATTCTTCATTGGTCTTGCATGGAAACTCTTGAGACCATCTATCCTGGGACATTTTTTTGTGAAGGACCAAATGGTTGCTAAGAGATAATGAAGGACTAGTGATGGCAATAAGTGCTTGTGGTGGCCAGGGAAAGACCCTTTCCTAAACCAGCAGCAAAACCAGCCAGGAATAGGGTGTCAGTCTGCCATTAAAGGCTTAGCAATATCTGGAAATATCAATTCTGTAATATCTGAGAATGAAAAGAGAGGGGAGAAACAGGTATTGCTGTCTGAGAGCAAGCACCTCAGCATGGACACTAGAGGACTCTGCACTGTCTCCACAGGTTTGCATTGGATAATTACAGTAGTTTCACTTACAAACACAAATTAATGTCTGGACAATTCTTGGGAAATTCTAAACAGCACTACAAAGGCTACAAAATGGACAAGAAAATCTACTATTAAGAGTAACTGGGCCTGGGCAAAAAAAATATTTGAAACTTGTAGTTAGCAGCCTGTAGCGAGCTCTGATCCAGAACGGTCGGGACAAATGGAGACAAATGGAGACGAGAGATCTCTAGAGCCCCGTCTTAGGATACAGGGTTTATTGTGGGGGCTCTGCTTGGAGGTGCCAGCTGCAACTCCAAGGCAGGCCCCAGGGAATGGGGGCAGGGAGAGAGAGAGTGAGAGAGGTTCGAGAGAGTAGGGAGAAGGGGAGGAAAAAGAAAACTAAGAAGGCAAAGAGGGCAAAGATGGCACCATCTTTCCCGGTACCCCTTTTCAAGGGGGCTTGAAAGGGGGTAGGGGAAAGAACTCTGGACCAATGGGATTAAAAATACATCATACTTCAGTGGAAGGTTACAAGTGTGAGATAAACTACATTTTGAGGAATAAGACAGAACATCTTATCAGACCCTTTGCTTTGTCTGTGGGACAGAAAAGGGAGTTACTTTCACCAGCTGCATCACTGCCCACCAATGTCTGTCATCTCAAAGCTCGTTTTCATCTCGATCTGGCTCGCATTCTCTGCATTTTCCACATCACCCACTAAACAGTCATACCTATACGGCCTTCTTATTTCATCTTCCCCAACAGAAACTATTCTTAGATAGGAATCATCAGTCTACTAAAAAGTAGAACTCCAACAAACTATATTCTTCTAGATACCTCTACCTCCTTCCACATGTGAAAGGGCAGGGGAGGATTGTAAAAGATGGCCTAATACTAATTTCTTTATGGTATAAGCCATTAAACTCCTTAAAAAACACATTTCGGCAGATACAAACTCACCTTATTTCTACTACCTGCTCCACTGTGAGCATCCCCAAACAGCACCAGCCCTTTTTGTCCCATATATAGATGAGGCTCTTTTTGAGGAGTCTTGTGATCATGTTCCTTTAATATTTTCTGAAGTTTCTGCTTTCCAGGATTCAGAAATACCCCCTAGGTACATGATGTGCTATCATTAATCCTAGACACTTGATTTTGCACTTGGACAGATTAAGACATAACTTAAGTGGTTCAATTTACAAAGTAGTCCAGTCTGTGTGATGTTTCTGCACTATTGTCTTTTCCTCATCATCTGTAGGTACTTATTTCAGCAACTTCATTACAGCCTCAAATAAAAACAGGAATGACTGAGAGCACGATGGAAGTGTTGGGCCATATCTAAGGTTCCACCTCTTTGAACAATCTAGTTTTTTGTTTATTTCTGCAATGTTATGTATTTCTTGACAACTGTCAGTCCATCAGCTTTTAAGCCATTTAACGTATGATACTGAAAGTAAGGGAGACTTGGGTGTGTTGTATGAAGCACCTTACCCAGGTCTGCTCCATCTACACAATTAATGTTGTGCTGAAGCTTCTTACCTACTCAAGTAATGAAGTTTGGTGTGTCTGCCAAGATCATTTTTCCCTAAGCCACACTTACTGATACTAGTTACATTTCTACCCTTTTATTCCTTATGAAAGAAATCCCATGTTTTCTTTTCCATTATTTTGAAAGAAATTACTTCAACATGACAGCCAGATTATTACCCAACTCAGACAAATGGGCACTGGCTGATATCACCCTTTCTGAGGTGGCTCAAGCCTTTTGAGATTTATTGTCATAAATGAACCATCTACCTCCTCTGCTAACAAAGGCAAGCAGAAGCACATTTTAAAGCATGCAACTCTGCATTTCCCTATACTTTTACTTCTCACTAGGCATTTCCTACTGATCAGTGACCAGAAACACCTTATGAGGTCTTAGAGACTTTTGGTCTGACAGCTTCTCCTTTGTTGATCTCAGTTTTAAGGCTCTGAGGTTATCTGGACTTGCAGATTAAACTGTCAATAGGAAGACCACTTATCCCTCATACTTCCTTTGTTTTGGGACATATTTTTACAAGGATTCCTTTTCAGTGTAACCATCCTGAATACACTATGCATGAAAGTCAGCAGCTACTACAGTCATGATGTGGACCTTTATACCACTACTAGGAACAATCTTGTTAATCCTCCTTACTCCTTTTCAGTCCAATGACTGCAGGTAAATATTGGTGCACTTGCAATATTATTAATAATAAAAAGAGAACATTATGGAACACTAGATCCTTGGGTAAAATAGCAGTATTTCCTTTTTCTAGAAAAGTTTCAAATAGAGGCTAAAAGACAGAAAAATTATTCCAGAATTTCCATGAAAATATATTAACAGAGGACGGTTTTGGGAGAAATTAGAACAATCCCCTTCCACTTTCTTTCCTACCCAACCTCTATCACTGTGGTTGCACAGGAAAAACATGAAAAGATAACTTCAGCAGGTTCATGTTTACTGTACAGTGACGTAGCCAACGTCACTGTGAACCCCACTGTGGAGCTGAGGGATTTGTCAAGGTCAAAAAATGGTTACTGAAACATGATCAGGTAACTGGAAGGTAAAATAACTCTATCTCATCTCTTTCACAGATGAAGAAGCAAACACGTCTACTTAAAGACCTTCCAACCAGCCACCAGAAAGCTGACAAAACTCAAGTTACTTTCTTATAACCTGGGCCATAGAGGAGCTACAGCTGAGTAATATGGGAGTGTTACTTGGCACTGTGCTATGCATGTTGCCAGTACCTGGAAAAGCATCTAATTAACGCACAAGATAAAAAGGAAGGAACTATGACTGAAAATGGCTCATTACAAATTTTTATAATTTATTGTCAAGTAAATTATCAGCAAGATGCATAAAAACATCAGCCATACTGACTTGGAACTGTAACCCATTTTTCATGACTCAAAAGACACAGAAACTGCTTTTAAGATTACCGAGATGGAACCTAATCACAACATTGTAATAGCCACTGTCATAAATAAATGTCCAAGTATGAAATTAGCAGCAGGTATCTCCAGAACTAACTTAATGACTGCTAAGTTCAAGTGTGACTTTAAGATGACACTCAGGAAAAGCCACCAACTTCAAACTTGCTTTCATGAGGAAAAAGATATAGCACAGGACCTACTCCTGAGTGACACCAAAAACTCTAGGGAACAATACAAAGGAACATTAGATCACAAGTAAAATTAGAGTTGGACTGCAAGGGCTCTGATCACTGTACTGAGAACAACTGAGCTATAACCTTTTATATACAAGCTCTTCTAACTCTGGTGTACCAAATCCAACACAACCGAACCACCAGTCAAAGTCAGAAATCCTATTGCACACAATGTAGTTTTACTCTTTGCCTACTGAATTCCAGAAAATGCAAGTTACAAAACCATTTCTGCAGGCAAGTTAACCTACATTGTTCCACCTATGGCACCTGCAGTTTTCAAGTGTGTTCAGCCCTCTGTTGGCTGCGGGACCAGAAAGGGCTGTGAATATCAGCTGCAAACACAGCTTCCCTCCCAACAGCTGCACCCATGGGAGTTACCCCGTTTCTGATCACACCAGGGTGTCTGTGGCCTGATGGAAACCAGAGTGGCTGGGGAAAACATTGAGGTAATGGCTCCATCAAGACAAAAATTACACAAATGACTCAAAATATGCTGTGTCTTGCTACCGAGTGCTGAAGAATAAGGGGGTAAATGTGAAAAAGTTATATATAGACAAGCTGAATGGTCAGCCAGTCAAGAAGTTAGGATTCAGGTTTTGCAAAACATCCAACCATTCACCTTTTAATGGCATTATACTTTTCTGAAGCTCTTCCCCTGCAATAACATGACAACTGGCTAGGCTCAATCTTTGAGGGCAATGTGCCCTGTATTCAGGATTTCCATTGCCTATGTGAGCAAAAAATTGAATAAAACATCCTTGGAACCGAAGACCTTACAGGATATCATGGTGTTCACTGGAATTTTCTATGCACTTTACGTTTGTTGGAAAACTGGCTTAGAAATCGTAGAATCATTCAAGGTGGAAGGTACTTCTGCAGATTGCCTTCCCCAACCCTCTTGCTCAGAGCAAGGTCACCTACAGCAGGTTGCTTAAGGCTGTGTCCAGTTGGATTTTGAGTATCTTGAAATCCAGAGACTTCACCATCTCTATGGGAAACATGTTCCACTGTTTCAAAGAAATTCAGTCTTAAATTCAAACATAAGGACAAAGAAATAAATCTTCCAATTTTTACTTATCTATACTAGAGTTACCTTGCTGTTGATTATGAACTAACCATGATCTTTCTCTGTTCTTTCCCTTGGACTCTTCCATCCTGGCAAAACTACTTAGTTAAGACTATTTTACATTACTATCACATGTATATCAAGCTTAGAAAACCTTGTGAAGGTCAGTATTTTAGGACCTCGTCTTGAAACCCAGATCTGGGCTGAGTCTACAGAAGTTTTACTATAACCTTCATGGAATTAAATAAAATAAGTAATTTTTAAAGTATTGTTGTTCCCTTTCTGTTCTCAGTATCATGGTGTGTTGGGTTTATGCAGGTAGCTCTTGGTTGCAGAGAGGCTACAGGAGTGGCTTCTGTGAGAAGCTGCTGGAAGTTCCCTCCGTGTCCAGCAGAGCCAATGCCAGTCAGCTCCAGGATGGACCTGCTGCTGGCCAAGGCTGGGCCCATCAGGAATGGTGGGAACATCTCTGTGATAGCATATTTGAAAAAAAAAAGAAGTTTTTTGTGCAAGTGTAATTGTAGGCAGAGAAAAGCAGGTGAGAACACGTGAGAGGAGCAACTCTGACACCAAGGGCAGTGGAGAAGGAGGGGCAGGAGGTGCTCCAGGCACCAAAGCCAAGATTCCCCTGCAGCCCGAGGTACAGCTCATAGTTCACAGCCCACGGAGGAGACCCAAGCTGGAGCAGGTGGGTGCCTGAGAGGAGACTCTGAGCCCACGGGAGGCCCATGCTGGAACAGGCTCCTGGCAGTGACCTGCAGACCCACGGCAAGAGGAGCCCACGCTGGAGGTTTCCTGGTAGGACTTGTGACCCTTTGGAGGACGCACACTGGAGCAGGCTGTGCCTGGACTACACCCCCTGGGCACTGTGACCCACCTTGCAGCAGTCTGTGGAAAACTGTTGCCTGTGGGATGAACTCATGCTGGAGTCTCCTGTGGGAAGGACTCCATGCTGGAGAAGGGGAAGGACTCCTCTCCCTGAGCAGGGGCAGAAAAAGCCTGCAATGAATTCATCATAACCCCCATTCCCATCTCCCTGCACTGCTGGGGGAAAGGAGGTAGAGCTTGAGAAGAAAAAAGAGGTGGGGGGGAATGTGTTTTTTAAGATTTATTTTACTTCTCATTATCCTGATGCTCTGATTTTGTTGGTAATAAATTAATATCCCCAATTTGAGTCTGTTTGCCCTTAGGTATTTATTGAGTGATCTCCCCTGGACCTTATCTCAACCCATGAACCTTTGTTATATTTTCTCTTCCCTGTCCAGCTGAGAAGGCAAATGACAGATCAGCTTTGGTGGGTGCCTGGCATCCAGCCAGGGTCAACCCACTAAACACAGTTAAAGTTTGCAGGGTGCATGTTTATCAAACGCTGTACTGAAATAAACTCCAAGCATCGCCCAACTTACGTTTTATGCCTGCATGTTAAGATAGAAAAACTAGTGCATAAAATTAAACTAGAGTCAAAGCTGAACCAGAGGCTAATTGGCAAAATAAGCACTACACATTTGCTGTTCTCAGCCAGATAAGTCACATTTGCATCATTTGATAAGTGCAACAGCCAATTTCCTTCCAGTTTCCTTAAACGTTAAAAATGCCTCTTGAAGAAACCTCCTCGAGGCCTGGCCCCACAATTAGGCAACCAATATGAAGGTACCTCCTCACATCCATGAGGTTACCCACTTAATTTCTGATGCCTCGAAAACTTTAGGGTGCATCATTCATAGATCAAAAGCACCTCTCTCCTTAAAAAAAAAAAAAAACCAACAACTTATTAACTTTTACAAGGATGAGAAATCACCTCTACACCGGCCTTAGGTTTCAACGCCAAATTATTTCCAATTTTCCATAGTCCACAAAATGCGGCCACCCCACCCCCGTACTGCTGTTACATGAGCGCCAGTGGCCCCGCGGCGGGACCCCTCCGTGTTCTACGTGGGGGCCCGGGGTCCGGCACCGAACCCCGCTGCTTTCCGCTGTCCTTGTTGATCCCAGCAATTCCCGCCGGCAGCCGCGCCCCGGGCCGGGGTGACCCGACACCGCCCAAGCCCCGGCCCTCGGCCCGTGTCCACCCCAGAACAGTCCTCACCCCCTAAAACCCCGCACCCTAAAATCCGCTCCCCGCCGCGCAAACCCGAGTCCAAGCCCGCGGCGGGGGCGCGGAGGCTCCGGCCCGCACTCCGGGGCCGGGCCGGGCCGAGGGCCC
>VYXD01006161.1:29473-58937 GCA_013397195.1 Hylia prasina
CTCTCCTCCCGCCGGGGATTCGGGCGGCGCGGGCTCGGCAGCGCCGGGAGCTCTCCCGCAGCCGCCTTCGCCCAGTCGCCCCGTAAGCAGCCCCCTAATCCCCTTGGGGCCCCCTTGGTGCTGGTTCAAAGGTGCGCCCGGGATCGATCATTTCCCTAATGTAGGTTTCATTAAGAATTAGCTATTTCCTTTGGAATTACTGTTGTCTGGTGCACAACACCCCAGTGAAATCTGGAGAAAACCCTTTTCTTTAACCGTCTTTTGCAAATACCCCGCCACTGAACTACAACAAAGAGGGGAATGACTTGAGGGATTTTTTTTACGGTATTGCAATGAAAACAGCAGCACTGATTTTCCTGCCAAAACTGAGGGAGATGCGTCAAGAAATTATCAGCTGAATGATCACATTGTTACGTTTGTAACATCGTTTTTATCCTTGTGTTTCCACCTAGTAATAACGGGGGTTATTTTCAAGACAGGAATTAAATCCTATAGGAGTGTAAATTTTTTTTTTTTGCCTTTGGTGTGTGTGCGACTGAGAGCAGTGTGTGCGTGTGTGTGTGTGCCTTGCGTTCCCCACAAGTGGGTCACGTCAGGCGAGTTGTGACACTGCAGCAGCGGCGTGGACTGAGCCCAGAGCTGCCTCAGGAGCACGGCGAAGCCTCGGCGGCTCGGGGCTCTGACCCAATTGGGACATGCCAGGCGTGCCGCAATTTTTAATGGGATGTAGCAAGGCACGACGGGAACATGGTTGTGGCTGTACACTAAGTCATCCCAGCGTGGGTAGGGGCCAGCACTTGCACGTGGGGAATTTTGCTGGTTTATGCCTTGATTTATAAGAGTTTCGCTGCCTGGATGTTTGGTTTATGGCCTTATTGCAAATTAAGAGTAGGCAAATGACTATGCTATATATTTCTTTTTCACAGGGATGGTTTTTCTGAAGTTTGCCCTTTTTTCTCTCTTTTTTTTTTCTTTTTTTTTTTTTTTTTTGGAATCGAGAAACAACTTTTTTNTGTGAGAGCAGAGAAACAGTTTCTGTGGAATATTAAACCTCTTTTAAGGAACTCTATTTTTAAAGTTGCTCCTTCTTTAAAACATGACAGCTTGTCTGTTTCTTTTTATTTCATCTTGATTACCTTGCTAGGTAATCAAGATGAAATAAAGATGAAATAGACCTTGCTAGGTCTATTGAGTCAAGGATCCATAATGTGGCAGGACTAGTGCACTGTCTGCATTGCTTCTCTTGACTGATTGTTCTCACAATCATTTTTGTTTTGAAAGATTATTGCTAATATACTAATACCATCTCTGCCATTAATATGTAATTTTCCATCTGTCCTTCCACTTGAAAATGTTACCTTGACTTCCATAAAGCCAAAACCAGCCAAGTGTCTGAGTAAATAGGTAAAAATCAGTTTGTAAAAACTAGCTGTATGGACAGAATTAAATGTATTTTAAAGTTGTATTAGTTCTTGATCCATGTGAAGCTGTCATAGACTCAAGCCAAGTAAAAGGTGTAGATGTTTAGTTCTTTTCAGAGGTTATAAAACCTGATTCTGGGTGCCTCAGGTTTTTTTATCATAGTGGTAGAAGAGTGTTACCAGAATTCCAGAGATTTGAACAAAGAGCTGGATAGTTGAAAAGGACTACGTATTGGGCACCTGCTTTTCTTTAAGAGTTTGGGTTCCCAAGCTGGAAGTGAAAAATTGATTCTGTTGGTTTTGATGCCAGAAACTGGTCCTGAGGTAAATGTCAGCTGGAATGTTTTGGAAGGACTGAGAGGAGTTTCTGTCCTTCTTGAAATCTTGCAGTAAGGTGAATGGCTGGAATTGCTTCCTTGCCTTTATGGTACCACAGAGCTTGGGGTGCTTGCCAGGGAATTGAAGATGTTCTCTGTGGTGTGTGCAAGAAGCAGCTCTGGTATTTCTTGTGTCACGGAGCTGCCGGAGCTGGAGCCCAGTGGTGTTCCTTCCTTTGTGTGGCTTCATCTTGTGCCCCTGTGCTCACCCTCTGCTCAGAAAAGCAAGCAGGAAGAAACAGTGTTTTCTCATCTCCTGGTTTGAATGCTCAAACCCTGAAGTGAATGCTCAAACCCTGAAGTGATTTCGGGAATCTTTTTGTATTTTTTTACCTCAGCCATAGACAAATTACTATATGCCATTTTGCACTGCAAATTCTGATTTGGACACTTTTATTCTTTCAGATAGTTCAGTTAATTCCCGTTTTAAGTGCCTGCATCCTCTTTTGGTCTTCTTGCAGCAAATTTCTGGGGATGTGGGGCCTGTGCCCTTGTGGAGCATTTTCAAAGTCTTTATGGTCCTGCCCAGGGGTAAGAGTTGGTTTACATTGATGTGTTTGGCTGGGTCTGTATGCTAAAGCACATTATGAGAAACATTATTTAGTAAGAGATTCACTGAATGAAAGCATTGAAGTTTCTTTCTACTCTGGAACAAACACTAAAGCAAATGTTGGTTGCCTTTTTGAGACTCAGACTTGAAAGCCCATGTGCCCAGGAAGTGTCTTTGGTTTGTTGGAGCCTGAGCACATTTTGCCAGTGTAGGTGAGAAGACTTGAACAGTAGAGAAGAGGGCAGAGTTATGCAGTGTGCAGGTGGAGGGTGTGCTGATGCTGTCACTGCTGTGGAACTGCAGTTCCTGACCACCACAGGGACATTTTGGGTTCAGCATCTGTTGTCTGGAATCCAGGCAGCAGCAAGAATAACAGGGAAGAGATGGTTTCAGCAGGCACTTAGACGAAGCTGGAAAGTAGTGATGGAGACCTCTGCATCTCATGGGTGAAGAGGATTGACAGAAGGACAGTGAAAGAGTGCCTCAGTGAAGTGAGGAATTTAGGGAGTGCATAGGATAGAGAAAGTACAGGCTTGAATCATAAGAAGTAGGAATTTGTGGTGGAGTGATGGTCAGGTGGGTGGTGAAAGCAGGAAGCAGAGAAAACGAATGCCAGTTCTTCCAGTAGCTGGTGGTGGTGAACTGACACTTCAGGCTGGTCAGGTCACAGCAGATGGCAGGCTGATGTATGATAATACAGCCCTCAAAAGCACAGACACAAAGGGCATCTAAACTTTTCCCAGGGAGCTGGACAGAGAGTTCCATCTTACATGTGGGTTGTCTGAGGAGAGCGGCAGTTGTATTTCTGCCAACCCTTAGCACCCCTTTGCCTCCTACTAAGAAAACCCCCTTCTAATTGCTGATACAATCTTTGCTTACAAACTGATGAGTAGCAGAGGTTTGTGTGAATGATGGGAGTGTACTGTAGTTAGAAACTGAAGGGATGAAATGAGCAGGTGAGGTAATGAACATAATAATGGTGCAGGCGCGCCAAAAGTTGGAAAAAAGCAACAGAAGACAATAAACTAAACAGTGAAGGCAACACAGAAAATACAAGATGAGTAGCAAGGACGTGGTTAGTAGATGGGTGTATACTGAATAGATGGAAGGAAAGCAGTTTGGATATGAATAATTCTTGCTAGAATTACTGTATGGGATTTTGGTACTCTGTTCTTTCTGTGGCATGGTAGAAGTTGATTGCCATCAGTCAAGCTCTTTCTTGCGTCTGAGGCTGAGAAAGTTTTCTTCTGCTGTTGGTTCTGAAAAAAAGTGCACAGGGTGAAGAGCTATTCCTCTTAATAGTGGGCTCTTCTGGTGAAAATACTTGACAGTCAGAATAATTGGGAGGTAATTTATGCCCCGTTGGATACAGCAATGACTTGGTAGCACAGCTGTCTTTAAAATGCAGAGGCCTTCCAGCTGAGCATCACACAAATACAGAAAACCATGGAAAATTATTAGTGTTCCACTGTTTTTCTTCCAGTTCTATCTGGCTATGTTTCTCCCTCAACTTCTATAAGAGACAAGGCTCAAGTGACTGCACTGGAGGCTGCACAACACCCCAAGGGAGAGTTCCAGAGGTGAAGAGTTGAGAAAATTTGAGCTAAAAAGTGGGGCAAGTTTAGAAAATAATTGTTCTAGATCATGGGTTTAGATTTGTGTTCTGAAGTAGGTTTGTTTTTTTGTTTTTTTTTTTTGTTTTTTTTTAATATAGCAGTTTCCCTGATGAAGACTTAATGAATGTAAATGTTAGTTTGTGTAATTTGGAAAGGTTATGATTCTTGTGGAAACCTTGGGTAGAACCTTGATGTTTGTCTGTCTTTTGTGAAAGTATCACAGAAAATGGGGCGCTTCCTCCTGTGACTGTGAGAAATGTTTGGAGGAGGAAAAATAGCATCTTTCACTTCTACAGAAATACAGGCAGAAACATGAAGCAACATTCTGTTGCCTCTTGCTCGTTCTCCATGTAGGAAAGTAGTTGGACTTAAGTGCAAGGGAGTAGTACAAATTTATATTAGACTGCATTTTACCTAGCTAGGTTTGCCTTAACTGTAATGCACATATGTAAGCAGCAGAATTTAGATTGCAGTTTCACATTTTTGCAAGTATTTTAACTTTGTGGTCTTGTTTGGTTCTTTCATTAAGAAGATTGAAATCCTAAGTCATTATGCATTGAACTGTTGACATGCTGTTCAAAAATTTTGGTGGAACATGACATTTGGTAATTTTTGAGAACTAACTTATGATACTTACGGTATTTGTCTTAGGGCAAGAATTTTGAAAGTATTTGCAGATCTAGGTTTCAAAACATTTGATGTTATTCTCTGGAAGCAGTTTACATTGATGATTTCAGTTCCTGAAGTGCCATACAAGTGAACTCTTCCTGTCTGTCCAAGAATGAACATGAGGACATCAGAACTGGTGTGCATTTCAGATAATGAGCTCTCTATGTTTAACTTACCATATTGAGCCTTAATGATTTGACAGTCTATATTCCTTGCCATCCAATAGGGACTTGAGTTTCTTGAGTAGGAATATGTCTAGGCTTTGTCTCAGTTTCTCTCTCGCTCTCTTTTTTTTTTTTTAAGATGATAAGGAAATAATATTTTCACATGCCTTTATGAGCTGCTTCTGTGTTTGTGAAGCCATAGGGTTTTGAGAAATGGACCCAGAGTGCTGGACCTCACCCTCTAGTTCAGACAGTGGGTGTTTGGTCATCCAGAGTAGTATTGCTAGAATCCCAGGCTCAGGGACATTGATGATGCCTGAAATCTGATGCATCTTAAAGTCATGAGGTGCTATGTGTTAACTTCCATGCACCCAAAATTTCAACTTTTTGGTGCACAGACAGAGGCACCCTTCTTCACCTAATACAAGTGGAATAACCTTTCTTCTTTGTCTTCTGCAGACACTGTGACTGATGAGAGTTAAAGGCCATGGATGAAGATGGGCTTGAATTGCAGCCACATGAGCCAAATGCATTTTTTGATCCAACAGGTCTGTAAGGAGATAATAAGTAGATAAGAGTGTTCACATTAGATGCAATTGACTACTGTTTATTCTGCCTTTGCTTAGAAGTGCTGTGCTGCACCAATGCTTTTGTACAGAGTAGTTGCTTTTGAGTTTGGGTTGTTTTTATTACTCAGAGTGATATGAATGAGCTACTGTTCTTTCAGTCAAGTAATAGTTGTTTGGGTATTGGGGGAGAGTCTAAAAATTGCAAATCCTTTCTGGGAGAGAAAATATTGTTCATCCTAATTATCTTCTGAGGACTTGCTTTATCTACTTGTCTTAATAGTTCATGTGCTGTTATACCTGTTTTACTGAAGTGCAGCATAGTGTAAAAGTAGAAGTGAAACAGAAGGAATTTCAGTTATTAACCACCTCATGTGAGACAGTTTTACAATTCAAGTGCTGTTTTAATTGTGTTTTTCAGGAGCTGATGCAGCACATATGGATGGAGATCAGATTGTTGTGGAAGTACAGGAAACAGTGTTTGTTTCAGATGTAGTCGACTCAGATATAACTGTGCACAATTTTGTTCCCGATGATCCAGACTCCGTAGTAATCCAGGATGTCATTGAGGATGTTGTTATCGAGGATGTTCAGTGCCCAGATATCATGGACGAGCCAGATGTGTCTGAAACAGTCATTATTCCTGAACAAGTGCTGGACACAGACGTAGCTGAAGAGGTTTCTTTGGCTCATTGCACTGTCCCGGATGATGTTTTAGCTTCTGACATAACAGCAGAGACAATGTCTATACCAGAACATGTACTGACAACCGAGTCAATGCATGTACCTGAAGTTGGACACGTAGAGCATGTAGTTCATGATAACATTGAAGAAGCAGATATTGTCACTGATACTTTGGGAACAGATGTTGTTTCTGAGGAAGTCTTGGTGGCAGACTGTGCATCAGAGGCGGTGATCGATGCCAATGGAATCCCTGTGGAACATCAAGATGAGAAGGGCAACTGTGATGATTACCTTATGATTTCCTGTAAGTGTTTGGGTAAAGCCATCAAAGTTCTTATGATACATCTGAGGGTGGGCTTAAGACAATACCCAAAGCAGTGTTTCTGTATTTTTTATTGAAATGCAGATATCACAAATGTACTCACATGGAGGGATTTTTAGGAACGTGTAGCCAGCTAAAAGTTCTGGTGAAGCTAATGGAGAAAAATACTGACAAATGCATGTCTGCTTATAAGTTATTTCTGTAGCAGTTTATAGCATATGAACAAAAGAGTAAGAATTCCATTAAACCAAATGCCATATACTTAAGAACTGAAAGAAGATTAATGTGACAATGTTTAAAAATGCTTATATGTGTAGGTTACTAAGATGACTACCAAGACATTAAAGAAACAAAAATATTTCATGGAAAAGAAAGAGTAAAAAGCCATGGTTTCTGAAAATCCAATCCTTGTCTTGTGTTTTTGCTAAGCCCCCACCTCTTGCATTCCATTTATTGTTGGGTACAGACAGCAGTATGGTTTTCTTTGCTGTTAGGATGTGTTTTCTCTTGATTAAGCAAAGGACCAAGGTATGCAGCTAACAAAAAGAGTAACTATTGCTGTTCACAATTGGGAAGTGAGTATCTTAATCTCCCTTAGGAACAGTGGCACAATCCATTTGAATCATATTTCAAAAGGCTTAAATAGAGGGTGGAGAAAAACAGAGCTTATCATCAATCCTTTTGCTACTGAGGATATCCATTTGTGTGAACTAGAGTTTAAGTATGTTACTTATTTTAGTGGTTACTCAGTGCAGCACCTAGGAACATCACAGTGTCATGATGAACATTTATTTATTGTAGAAATAGAAAAGCCTTGTTAGGCTGGTTTGTTTAATTGCCATTTCAGGCACTTCAGTTTTGTGTGGTGTTAAATGATTCCATTGATGAGGTGTACTTCGTGCTGTGCTTCAGTTACCTTTTTTCTTTTTTTTTTTTTTTTCTTTTTTTTTTTTTTTTTTTTTTTTTTTTTTTTTTTTTTCCCTTTTTTTTCCCTCTTTTCTTTTTTGTTTTTCTTTTTTTTTTTTTTTTTTTTTTTTCTTTTTTTTTTTTTTTTTTTTTTTTTCTCATTTTTCTCCCCTTTTTTCCCCTTCTTTACTTTTGGACACATTTTTGAAATGTATAATAACTTGTTTTAATTTTATAATCTGTACTTACAAATTTTAATGTTGCTTCTCCTTACCTAGGATCACTGCATTTCTTAATTTATCATCTCTTGAGTTCCTTGAGTAACCTTGTTGCAGCCATGTTTTGAGTTTATATGAGGTACAGTTAATTCTCTATTATCTGGGAAAACAATGAAATGGGATAATGCAAAATATGGATCACACAAAATACTGTAAATTAAACTGCAGGATTGTACTGAGGTGAAATAGGTCAGGGGATCTGTTCTGAAATTGTATTGATCCAGACTGATAAATGCACTCTTGTCTAGTGTGGTACAGATAAAACTTTCTGATTCTGCACCCAAGTTAAATCAGATGAAAGCAGCTGAAATGCTTCTGAACCTGCTGCATAGTTAGACAACAAACTGGATAATCTGCCTGAGGATAATTGAGGCCTGATTCTGGTGGTGACCTTCCCTGACTGGAGCTCTTCAAGGCGCTGTTGCTCCTGCCTCTGCTCACCCCTCCTGGGCAGGTTTTCCTCCTGCAGCCGCGCAGGGCTCTGGGGCTGCAGCCATGGAGCACTTTGCACACCATGGATGTGTGTCCTGTTCATGGCTGGCAGTGGCTGAGCAAGGACAGAATGGCTTGGTGGAGGCTGTTCTGGATGATCCCTGTCTAGCTGGGAAGGTTTCTTACATGTACCAGTTGTCAACAGGTGGTGACTGGCAGGAAGCACAGAAATTTAGTTGTTCACTTTCGCTGGGGTCTTCTCCATTTTTAGTCACGTATCTCTGCAGTTTCATACCTTATTTATTATTAAATGTCTCTTGCAATATACTTTGTTTAGATTCAAAACCTTAAATAAGCCAGCATTTAAAATAATCGTTATGCTACAAAATATGCATTCTATTTGTGTTTAATGTTCTACAGTTCATTTTAGAGGGAAGTCCCTACTACCACCTACTGTGTTTAAAGCCTGCATAACAAGTTCTTCCGGTTGTGAAGGCAGAGTCTGGTGCTTTTCCATCAAGTAAAGGCTGTCTTGCCAAACAGTCTCTTTGTTGTATGAAAAATATGATTTGAATTAACTTTTTATTATTTTTTTTTTGTTTGCATCAGCAGTGTATGTGTTCATTGATCTGATGCCTGTCTCAGTTCTTCAGTTGAATTTAGTTAGTTTTCAAAAGGTAGTAACATCAGCCAATCCAGTTCTGGATTTTTCATCCTAACTTGTAAATTTGTGTTAGATTCTGGCAAGCCTCCCTGAACTGCAGGGGCAGATGTTGGAATGTAATCTTGTCTGCCATTACAGTAGCCAAATGTTTCTGCTTCCCAGATCTGGGAGCTAGACTGTGTTCCTCAGAATGCCTTTGCCTGTCTTCTTTTAGATAGGCACTTGAAAAGCTGGGGGTGACACTTTGTGTTCTTTCTGTGGTAGGTTTCTCCATCTGTTTTCTTCAGTGGAAGCTATTGGCAAAATCTTTTTGCTTTTTCCTATTTTGTGGCTCTCTTTAAGCATTTCCATCTTCATTCCTAATGAGCTGAGTATATATATATTCTTAAGATCATTTTCTTAGCTTTATCCTGAAAATATGTGATTTGAAATGACTAATCTGTGTGTACTTTTTTTTGTGGGTTTTTTTTTTTGTGGTTTTTTTTTTAATGTCCCTCAAGTACCTTCTTTCTTGGTTTCAGGATGGTTTGTCTTTTCAAAGAGTACAATTCCTGTGGGTTTCATTCTGTGACTTTGCTTCAATGAGCTCAGTATTTTAATACTTATTTTCCCAGTTAGATTTAATTTAGCTTTGGCATTAATATGTCTTTCCTATCTTCATTTTCAAGGTAATGTTTCTTGGCACAGCTTTATATCTCACAGTTACTTTTTGATGTACTTAATTTTTTTCTTGGATACTTTGCCCTCAAGATTCATTTTTGTTCCATGGTAGAATTGGGGCACTTAAAGCAGAGCAGAATCAGATATTCATTCAACTAAGAATGCAAACCTACCAGTTAGTGGCTTGAAAAAGATGAAAGACAGTTTGGTTGTTGTTTTTTTTTTAATGTTCCATAACAAGCCAGTTCATGAGTTGGGTCAGGAAAGTATAAATTGTGCTGTAACTCACACTGGTACTAATTATTTGGTAGCTTGGAAAATCATTTCTCCATAAGTGAAACAGTAGTGGTGAGATTAACAGGCATTTGTCAAAACAAAACAAACCATCCTGCATTTAGTAACCAAGGAAAGCAGTGCCCTGCACGTGGTAATAAGATGGAAATTGAATTTTTTTTATTGTCTGATTTCATTCTGTTTGGCAAAGATAGACACATCTTCCGGCATTTACTGATTCTATAAGATGAACAGTTGTATCCTGATATGCTCTTATTGCAATAAAACTAGTGAGGCACAAGAGTTTGACAAGAGGAGTCTGGAAAGAGTGAAGGGCAGACTCACAAGGCTTAAACTGCAGCTTTAAGAATTTAAATATTTGCAGATATGGGAGCTGTGTTGTATGCATCCATCCATCCATCCATCCATCCATCCATCCATCCATCCATCCATCCATCCATCCCCTTGCTTTTCTCTGAGTTAGACATGTCTCTTGTTTTATCTGAATTTACACTTTTCATTACAGAAATCTGATCCCAGGGTAACTCACAGAGAGAGAAAGGTTTCTCCTAGGCCTATGAAAATCAATCTTTTTTTCATCCTTGTTGGATGTTTAAGTTGAAAGCAATGGATCTGATGAACCAAGCCATAGGGTTCATGCTTTCCTTTAGGACCATTCATTAGACTTCAAGTCAAGAAAGCAGAATGCTTTGAATTGCTTTTTTGGTGTAAATATCTCCCTCTTTTTCCCTGGAGGTTGCTAAAGAAGCAGGAAATCACATTTTTCTTTCTCAGAGGTAGAACTTGCTGCCATGCCTCTGTCTGAGCACTGGAATGGCACCAACAGTTGTTGCAGCTCAGGCGGTTCAGGAGGCTGCCCTGAGAGGTGATGGAAATAAAGAGTTACCTTGGGCTGAGGGGTGTCTCAGAGCTTAGCCTGCTTTGTGTGCTAGGGACAGAGGACAAGAAGGGCAAGTGTTAGATCCCTGCTGGGAGCTCAGGAATTACACCTCTACTAGATTACTACCCTGGAAGGACCTTTGGATGCATAGGATATACTCACGTGTAAAGGCAATGGATTAAATTGAAAATAGAGCAGGTTTCTCTTTTCTCATAGGTTAGGAAACCTGCTTTGCCATTCAAGAAATAATTATGGTAAAAATAGCTTCTTCAGTGGACTAGGAATTGTCTGCTGTTGAGTGAAGTAGATGTTTCTGTCACAAGTAACTGAAAAAAGTCAGGGGAAAACAGAATGCTTTTAATCTGTTTTAGAGAGAATGGTTAGTAATGGCCTTTTTCATTAAGAAAATAGGATTTATTTTGTAAGCAGATAAGCATCCCACCATACACATTTTTTTAGCACCTCAGAGAACCATTTGGGAACATAAAGGCTGACAAAATAGATGATTCTTGTCTAATTGCTCCATTGACACATTTTTAAAATCTGTTTAACTGGTGTAGATAGACTTTTCTTTAGGTTGTTTGTTTTGGTGTGCTTTTTAGCAATAAATGGTGGGTACTTGAAAAAGATGGAAGGTGTCCTTGTGTTGAAGTGAGTTTTATTTTTTACAATCCTTTTATTTTCCTCATTAATCCCACATAGAGGAGAAATGGTAGGAAAGAATAAGTTTTAAAAGTTATGGAACTCATTAAAGATAAAGGCAGTTATATTTGTATTTTTTTAATTAGAAATAAACCACTGTAAGGGTACAAAGTCTTTATCTGCCTATCTCTCAAATACTTGATAAACTAAAAGCAACTTCTTGGGGAAAGTGTGTGTACCATGATTGAACAAAAGATATTCTATTGAAGCAAATCAGGATCTTGGCCTGACGTTTTTGCCTCTGTGTGGGGAAACTGGCCTCTACAGGGTTTTAAATACGGAGCTCATTATCAATGCATAGAAGCTTGTTTCTGTCCCCAAAATGCCATTGCGCGTGTTTTAATGGAAAGGTAGGGATAATGGAGATAATTGTTCTTTGGCTGTTATTAGTTTATTACATGATTTTTTAAATTTAATACTTTCTAGGAAACAAATGCTGTCATTGTGATAGATCACATAGAATCTGTTGTTGTTGTCTGTATCTTTTATTTCTTTACTTTATCCTTTATTCCTTTTTTACCTGTTGGTGTTTTTGTTGATTTCCCTGTAAGTGCTAACTAGAGAGGTTTTAAATATGCCATGGCTTTCATGTTGTGTGACACCTTTCTCATCTGTTTGTGCTTTTCATTACAATTCTAGCATTATCTTTATATGGAAGCAATTACTGCAACATTGGAGAAGCACATACTTATTTGTTTCTTGCAGCTCACAGTATGCAAAGAACAGGCTGCTCTAATCAGTGAAATCTGTGAAGAATTTTGGCAAACTAACCATAGACTGCACTCTTGCAATTCACATAAAATAATACTGTGTGCAGTAACTTTTCCGGTTTTTTGTTTTGTTTTGTTTTGTTTTGTTTTGTTTTTGTATGTTTGTTTGTTTTTGTTTTTGTTTTAACTTTGAGATTTAGTCTGTATTCACTTGTTTAGTGATTGAAAGCTGCCAGCTAGTATAGGGGGAAAAAATCAGGCATTTCAAGTTTTTAGTGTCTGGTTCATCTGTGATAAAATGGAGGCACAAGGTATGACAGCACTGGAGTAATGCTAGCCTTAGAACTTTTTTCTAGTATGTGACCTGTGATTAGTTTAATAATGCTCAGTGGTTCCACTTTAAAGGAGGTGGTCTCTTAGAAGCTTAACTAATTCTTTTAAGTACTTTCTTTTGTTTGGTTGGGGGTTTTTTTTGGGGGGGGTGTTGTTAATGTCAAAGAGGAGCAATATGAAAGAATATCAGCTATGAATGGTAATTTTTGGGACCCCTCAATGGGCTATGAATTCAAATGAAAAATTAGTATCATCAGAGTTCCAGACATTGATCAGTCAACTATTTCTGAATATCATTTTCTCTCATTGTGAGACTGAGATACATGGAGAATGCAGAAACTTTAGGCAGATGTTAAAATAGAAAGCAAATTTCATAAAATCTTGCCAGTGAAGCAATATAAATAAATGCTTGTGTAGCCATAGGACAAATTACCTTGGAAATGCTACTTCCTGTAATAGATACCCATTCTCTTTCACCTTGTTTGTCTCTTCCTTTGATTTTTATCCTTCTTCCTATCTTTTTCTTTCCACCCTGTTATTCATCCTGTCACTTGTTTGTTACTATACTGCAAATACTACTGCTTTTCAAGCCCATGAGGGGCTTCAGTTTTTAAAGTGTTGCTACCTGTCAAGAGTGAATATTTTTCCTTTTGGAGGGGAAAAGTTGGCCTCATACCTCCTATGCATCAATTTCCTTACAGTTTAATGGCTCTTTTTTTAAACAATGCTGAATATAAAGGGAATGCAGGGATAAACAAGCTCAAAATTGTGTAAATTTTTTATTATGTTGGATAAAATAATTCTTAGAATCTTGGAGAACATATTTCAAAACATGAATAGAGCATGTTTTTCAGACTTAGAATTCTTCCCTTGTGTGAAAGTTACCAATGGATACTTCCATACATAAATGGAAATAAAAAACTCTGGTTTGGTTAAAAGAAATGGGCCTATGTCACATCATGCACTTAGGTTTGGTTTCCCTCTGATTGGCTCAGCCATGATTTTCCTTCCTTGTGGGTATGTTCCAGCCATCAGTTGATCTTGGTGGCAGACATCCCTTTTGGCTTCAGAGCTGTAAAGTTGGTCTGCACTGATTTGAAAGCCTTCCAAGTACATGTGCATGACACTGGAAACAGCCAAGTCCAGGGAGAACAGCTGCATAAATGTAGTGCAGGAACAAAAGCAAGTTTTCTTTTTTGTCAGAGTTCCAGTGACATTTGGTATACCATGGATATGACAAAGAAGTCCTGAAAGTCTGTTAGTAACTGAATATACACACAGTGGAGCTACACTGTTTATATGACTCGAACATCTTAAGGTTTTTACTTCAAATGCTTTGGGCTTCAGTTACAAGATGTTATGTTGTCCCGTGACACAAAGTAATTTTTTAAACATCCTGCTGCTTGAAACGGTAGGGTGGCCACTGATCCTCATCTTGCCATTCGAGTATTTAATGTTTTTTCTCCTGTTCTTTTGGTAAGGAGAGAGACAGACTAATTTATGTTAGTACTTTATAATTTAATGTTATTCATATTTTTTGTAATGATGCCTGATTGAGAAATTGTACTGAAATACAGTTGTATTTGAGATGTGAGACAGAACATGTGATAGTTTATCTAATTCAAAGAGTCATTTATTGACTTCATGGCAGGAAAATAATAGTAATAACATTTGGAGCTTTATTTAAAGTATGTATTAAAATAAATTTAAGAATGCAGTTACTGAGCAGTAAAGCTATGATTTATTTATGAGGGTAGTTCAATGAGTCAAGTAAGCATACTTTGTGAAGTATTTGGTATGTGCATGGTAGTTAAAAATTCTTCACCATTTATAGGACAGTTCTTAGACTTGTGTTAGTATAAATTCCATGTCTTTCTCTCACGAACTGAAGTCATGCATGACTCTTAGGGAGTGACAGTAAACTCACAAATTACAAAAGTATTCTGTCACGTTAAGAATTCTTAAATAATCTCAACACTGAAGAAACATCTGGGCCTTCTAAAAATCGGAAGATTCTCCAAAGGTCTTCAGACACTGGATTTGATTTTTATGAATGCAAACTTACTATTTTTTTCTTGAAAACCTGTTCTTGGTAAAGTAAGATGGGGTGGAGGTGCCCATGTACAGTATGCCTCAAAAAACCAAGTGTGTTCCTCGTTAAGCTGGCTGTCAGCCATGGGTACGTGGGATTCTGGGCAGGTTTTGGCAGTTCAGGCTGGAGCTGGTGTGGGTGCCCTTGTGGGGGCGGGAGAGCAGAGTTTGGGAGTGCTCAGGGCTGCAGCAGGAAGGCAGTGCAGGGCCCTGTCCCCGAGGGCACCAGGGACAGGTTCCCCTGCAGTGGCGGGGCAGCGCTCGCACGCTCTGCTCCATCCCCCAGCTGCGCAGGGCAGGAGGAAAGGGCAAGTTTCTTCCTGGAGTTGCGTTTCAGGTTTCTTCTCCTGGCAGCTGGAGAAGCATCAGTACCAGTGCTTTGCAGGGAACCAGGTCTGACAGGCAGCAGTAGTACCACTTGCATCAGAGAGGGGTTGAGCAACAGATAATGCTTTTGAAAAGAACAATTAATAGCTTATTAATTGTGAAGGAGAAAGCAATTAAAACTGAGAATAAGTGAAATTATCCCATAGAGTGAAGTACTGATGTGTACTTTCTTCCTACCATCATCTTGCTGCAGATCACAGTTTCCTTATTAGCATTGCCTGGTGTGGTGCTCATGCTTCTAGTTCTGTCACTGCAGCATTCTTGCACTTCCACCTTAACTAGAAGAAAACAGCTTGAATTTGGTTTTGTGTTTATTGTCACTGTTTTCAAGGATATGAAAAAAAATATTAATGGGTAGGTTCTTTATAATAACTTATTATTTTTCATAAAAATTATAATTTTAAAATTTTATAGTTTTAAACTACTTCCAAATTTGAGTTATAAACTAATAAAGTCTTTCATATATGTCTATCTGCATATGACTGGGTAATTGTAATAACTTGTTTTTGTAGTGGATGATGCTGGTAAGATAGAACACGAAGGTTCTGCTGAAATTACCATGGAAGCAGAGTCAGAAAGTGGCTCTTGTAAAGTGGATGGCATTTGTCCAGAAGTCATCAAGGTCTATATATTCAAAGCAGATCCTGGAGAAGACGATTTAGGTAAAAGACGCTTGTTTGAGAATACTCCAACCTGACACTTGAAATTTTGCATGAGACTGTGGTTTCTCTCAAGTGGTCTGTAAAGACCTGCGAGTCTAATGCTAAAGAGTTGACAAACTTCCAGTTTTTTGTGGTTTGGCATGGATTTTGGTCAAGTGTATTTAAAATATTTTGCTCTGGTCTTCCTACTTAGGGGGCACAGTGGACATTGTGGAGAGTGAGCCAGAGAATGACCACGCAGTTGGATTGCTCGATCAAAACAGCAGTATTCGTATTCCAAGGGAGAAAATGGTTTACATGACTGTAAATGATTCTCAGCATGAAGACGAAGACTTAAGTAAGTAGGTGGCTTTCCTTTGGGAACAGGAATTTTCACTTTCAGCAGTGCAGCATTCCTATTTATTTTTAAATTTCTTTTTCTCTTAGATGTTGCAGAAATAGCCGATGAGGTTTATATGGAAGTGATTGTAGGAGAGGAGGATGCTGCAGCTGCCCATGAACAGCAAATCGATGACACCGAAATTAAAACTTTCATGCCCATAGCTTGGGCAGCAGCTTATGGTAAGTAATACTCAAAAGAATTATTCTTGGTGATGCTGCAGCAAAGTGCCAGGGATTGGTTTTTGGAGGGTAGTCTAGAGTATTTGTGCTTTTGTGTTTGTTTCTAGAGTTTTAGTTTAAGAATGGTGTCTTAGCATAATGAGCCTTAAAAAGAAAGGAAGAGGGAAGTTGTAAGGCAAGCTTCCTCTTTCTCCTATTTAAAAAGCATTTTCCTTCATATTTTCATGATGTGAAAGGGGAAATACATGAGCTTCCAGCTAAAAAATGGAATCTCAAGTACATCTGTTTCTCAGAGTTTTAGGACAAAATGAGAACTGGCTTGGGAGTAGAACTGAATGTTTTTATGGGGGGCAGGGGTGGGCAAAAAAAGAAGGCAAATGGGAATACGTTAGATTCAATGTAGCAGTGAAAAACCAATACTGAGCTCTAGCTTGAATTAAATGCTTTCTAGAAGGATCATATAAATAGGTGATTTCACTAGTGGCAGTAATTAATTGATTAATGAAAAGAAGTTGGAGGGAGATACCAAAATTGTAGCAGGACCTTGAAAGTATTTCCAGCATGCAGAACCATTTTTCTTGATCACTGGTATGTGAACACCAATTGGTGCACAAACTGATTTCCCAAACTTTTGTAAGCTTAAGACCAGAATTTCATCCAAAAAAATATTTCTGTGTTGCCCCTTTCTCCTTCTAAACAAAACAAAAGAAATAGTGGAGTAGAGGACAAAAGTTACATGTCTGCATGATGTGGATTGTAGTGATGGTGCCAGCAGACAATTGTTCTGGGAATACTGTGGGGGCTGGAATCTTGGACGTAAGTCAGGAAGGGCAGTATTTCAGGGAGCAGTGTTAAAAAGTGTTAAGCACTTTTAAAGTGTGTTTAACTAGTTAAAAGTTTCTTTTAAAAGTTACTGAGGGGATGGATGGTAGTGCATCTAAAGCCTTATCTTAGGCTGTATACTGATGAGCCCAGTTTGAGTGAGAAGGAAATGATATAAGCCAGTCTGAGTGGGCATTAAAAATGGAGTGAACTTGAAACAAGTTGGATACTAAACATGCAGGGATTCTGGAGGAGGAGTAAATTGAGCAGAATGTATTAAAAACAATGAGATGGAATTGAAAAGAGAATTTAAAAATGTGGGAAACAGTGGAGTGGTTGCACTGTCAGCAGTAAGCAACCTAGCATGCAGGGTGAGAGGTGATGGGGACAGGGGAAAACTAAGCATGAGGGCCTGAAAATGGCACAGGAACGTTTGAGCTAGCATATGGATGAGAATCTTCAGGCTCTGCACAAGTGCCTTGCTCTGAGTCTCCTTACATTAATCATGAATATTAATTCTCAGCACTCCATGAAAGGAACAGCTATTGAGCATCTTTCACATTTTCCACTTGAGTCTTCCTGTCTTATTTGTGTGCTTTGTTTTCACTAGGAGATGTTGGCTTTTATTGATACAATTAAATACTTAACCACAAAATTTCTTGTTGCAGATTTATTTATGCCCTTAAATCACCAATGTTAAACTGATTGCCAGTAAATACCTTCTTGAATGTATTTGTAATTTTCATGTTTGTTTTACATACAGTGATGCCTTTTGTGTATTAAACACAAAGCTCTGTGAGGCAAAGACTCTTTCCTTCTTTCTGTTACACAACCCTGAGCATGCTCTTTGTTCCCAGTAGAAAGAATTTGTAAGTGCTAAAGCATCAGGTGTATAAATAGTAAGTAGTGTACTTTGTTTGCCACTTTATGGGCTGTTCAGAAGGATTCTTTGATCGCAGCTCCAGTTCACAAACTTGTTGTGTGACAAATTTCAGTCAGGTGAATTCAGACATACAGAAGTGAATGAGAACTCACACACGAATGTATTTCAGAACTGAGAAGAAAATCAGGCACAGTAAACACTCTGACATGCTACTGTTTACTAATGTTAAACATTCTGGGTATAATTAGCAACGAAAAAGATTCAAAAAATGCTGCATTTGAAGGAGAATTCTCTGTAATGAAAAACCATTGATTCCTGGACATTATGTACTCCTGTAAAATTAGGTTAAGTAAGCTAATGCTCATAATACCAAACAGAATTCCTAAGTTATATGGTGAGACATTTTGCAGGTTATGCTGCACATGATTACAGTTTGATTAAATGTCCAGATAATAGTTTATCATTTCTGATGCTACCATTGTGGAATTTGTGCTCAAATTACCTGCAGTGTTGGTAGGTAACTTTTTAACTTACCTTGGTAGGTAATAATAACGATGGCATCGAAAGTCGGAATGGCACTGCAAGTGCTCTTTTGCACATAGATGAGTCATCTGGACTTGGGAGACTGGCCAAGCAAAAACCAAAGAAGAAGAGGAGACCTGAGTCCAGACAGTATCAGACAGGTGAGTATGTGGTGCCTGGCTCTCGTTCATCCAGGCACTTGCCTATAAACAGATGCATGTGGAATGTCTTGTAAAAAGAGAGATCTGGAGAATTACTTGGTTGACAACACTTCTGCTTTATAAACGAGTGCATGTTTTATTTTACAAATTTTAAATACATGGGTGATTTGAATTGTGGCAGGTGTTTTAAAGGAAGCCATCTCTGACATAGGAAAAAGTATAGCAAAAGGTTAAAAAGCCCTATACTTAACTTGCCACACCCATTTTAATGCTTGATGTAACTTTTTAAAAGGTGGTGTTAGATAAATAGAGTTCGGTAATACTGCCTTTTAAAAATTCTTTTTGTCTTTATTGAAAATACATAGAACAATGCATTTCATTTTATCAGCTCAGTAGGTAACTGCTAAGTCTGAACATTGTATGTTTATGTTCTGTAGTGTGACTTCTATACCCTTTCTTGTTCTAATCATGAAATAAAATTGCCTTGATGTTAGTGCCTTTTTCCTTTCATCTGTAAGAACAGAAGTGTTCTATGGCATCATTTGGTTTCTGCTGTTTTTGTGTTATGGTCAGAATATTCATTTGGTTTGATAAAGTTGAAAAAACACAACTTCTTTCTTCAGTAGCCTTGCCTTAAATAATGCTAAAAGTTTCTTTCCAAATTGTGACTTAACTGTAGGAGTTCTGTTTTGTTTAGCTTGAGTTAGTAAACTGTGCAAATTAAAGTTGGCCTTTTCTATTTGCAGCTAGACAGTTCTCCTTATAAAACATTTTTGGACAAGACAACTTTTTTAACATGCCAGGGCAAATACAGTGTAAACAAATCAGGGTGATAGAAGAGTGCAAATAATTTCCAAGGCTTTGAGGTTTCTGTATGTGAAACATGTTCTTATTGGTTCCTGCTTGGTACCTCTTCAGATTGTAGCTATGACAGATGACATAAGAATGAGGTGTTAGTTTGGGGACATCTGAATTGTAGTCAGTGGTAGGTGATTAAATTGCCAGATGAAACTTCTATCTACAGATTTGTGAAGAGTCAAGAGAGGATTGTGTGCTTTGCTTACTAGATGATACTCAATGTAACATGTTGGCTGCTGTTCTTTCCACCAGCCATTGGTTTCTGCATGTACTTAACGTGTGAACTCAGTCAGAATTCTTCAAAATAGAATTATTTGAGGTGAAGAACACCTTTGGTGGTCTCCATCAAAAAACAGTGTTTTCTTTCTATTATTAATAAAAATGAGTGAAAGTAGTAATTCCCTCAGTTTCTTCTGCCTAACTCAGTAACAAGCTAGTTTATTGTGTAGTTAAATGTATGCATCCCATTTTTCTCAACAATTCAGCTTATTGTTAACATCTGACACTTACTGAAGCGTAGTATTGTTGTATAATATTGATAATGGGGTTTTTTGTTGTTTTTCAGCAATAATCATTGGCCCCGATGGTCATCCATTGACAGTCTACCCCTGCATGATTTGTGGAAAGAAATTTAAATCCAGAGGTTTCTTGAAAAGGCACATGAAAAACCACCCGGAGCACCTTCTTACTAAGAAGAAATACAGATGCACAGACTGTGATTACACTACAAATAAAAAAATAAGTTTACATAACCACTTGGAGAGTCATAAGCTGACCAACAAAACAGAAAAGCTTATCGAATGCGACGAGTGTGGGAAAACCTTCTCTCATGCAGGAACTTTATTTACTCACAAGATGGTGCACAGGGACAAAGGAGTTAATAAAATGCACAAGTGCAAATTCTGCGATTATGAGACAGCAGAGCAAGGGTTACTCAGTCACCACCTTTTGGCTGTCCACAGCAAGAACTTTCCTCACATTTGCGTGGAGTGCGGCAAAGGGTTTCGCCATCCGTCGGAGCTCAAGAAGCACATGCGGATCCACACTGGTGAGAAGCCCTACCAGTGCCAATATTGTGAATACCGATCTGCCGACTCTTCCAACTTGAAAACCCACGTAAAGACTAAACACAGCAAGGAAACGCCCTTGAAGTGCGATATTTGTTTCCAGACTTTTTCAGATACCAAAGAGCTACAGCAGCATACGCTTATGCATCAAGAAAGTAAAACGCATCAGTGTTTGCATTGTGACCATAAGAGCTCAAACTCGAGTGATCTGAAACGACACATTATTTCAGTCCACACAAAAGACTATCCTCATAAGTGTGATATGTGTGATAAAGGCTTTCACAGGCCTTCGGAACTGAAAAAACACGTGGCTGCTCACAAAGGTAAAAAATTGCACCAGTGCAGACACTGTGACTTCAAAATTGCAGACCCGTTCATTCTGAGTCGTCACATACTCTCAGTTCACACAAAGGATCTTCCATTCAGGTGCAAGAGATGTAGAAAGGGTTTTAGGCAACAAAACGAGCTTAAAAAACATATGAAAACACACAGTGGCAGGAAAGTTTATCAGTGTGAGTACTGTGAGTATAGCACTACAGATGCCTCAGGCTTCAAACGGCACGTGATTTCCATTCACACAAAAGACTACCCTCACCGGTGTGAGTATTGCAAGAAAGGTTTCCGAAGGCCTTCAGAGAAGAACCAGCACATTATGCGACATCATAAAGATGTTGGGCTGCCTTAAAGTCTCTTTCACAGACTTATGGCTGGAGTTATAAAGGAAATATGCCTTTCAGGCAGTTAGCTTATTTTAAAGCCAATCACCTGCGATCACACACACACACACAAAAAAAACCAACAAAAAAAAATACTGTGCATTTGATTTATTGCTGTATAAAAATAGGATTATTGCTTGTAGTTGACTTTTATACCTTTTGTTCAATAGCGTGTTCTGAATTCTATTCAGTTTGTTTAATAAATGAAGAAAAGATGGCAACAATAAAGTTGCATTTAATAAAGTAAACCCTGTCTCTTACTGAATTTTTCAACCGTAATAGTTTATTTAAGTATATTTATCTTACTGACCTCGTTGATACTCACAGTGTCCATGTTAATGCAGTTTTGTCGTGAACTTTAAAAATACGCAATTTCTCTTGATAAAATTGTCAGAGGTGTGTATAAAATGGGGAATTGTCATGTTGACAGTAAAGTCACTAGGGCCCACCTGATTGTCCTGTTTTAACTATACAGACTTCGTGGCAGGTTAACTATTTTCCAGTTGAGGAGTTACAAGTCTCGCTTCGTGTTTTCATTCTGGTTTCAGAGAGAAAAATATTTTTAAAAAATGGTTTGGGGCGGTTTTTATCTTTCCTGGGCAAATTTAAAACTATGCGCAAATATTACATTTATTGTTCTGTGCTTCTTTGTCTTTGAAAGGTTTTGTGTGTTAAAAAAGAGTTGGGTTTTTTCTGCTTTACTCCTGTCTTAAATGTTGGAAACGTAAGATACTCTTGTTCCGTTTGCAGAGTTAACAATAGATCACAACTGTCTGTATGTGCTGGTAAACGTACCTCAAACTTTATGCTTTTATGTATGTTGGTATTTCTTTAAAAGAGCAGTTTGTGGTTCAAGTCACATTTTTATTGTTGGTTGTTTTAGAATAAAATTTAAGACCAAGAGGTGCCTCGATTTTGGAAACCAGATATTTACAGTGAGAGCTTAAGAAGGGAATGGAGCAGAGAGAATGAATTTATAAGGAGTAGAGACGCTGTAACATAGATATCCTTAATAAGAAAAGTAACTTAGGATAGATAGTTCTGTTGCTATATTAATTGTTTTTCCTGAGCCATTAGTAGCTGTGTTCAGCTGCTGTTTATTAATTAATACAGTATCCAGAATTAACCCAGTTCTTTAAATCTGTTTATAAACATCTGGGAGAATATTACAATTATTAGATGCAATTTTGCCACCTGAAGACTATTACAAAGTAGCTCCATATCATTTGCTAATTGCAGCGTAAATGTACCAAGCACAAAGTCATGTGCTTTAACAACCTTGGAGCAAAAAAACCCAAACCATTTTAATTACAGGCCAGATTTTAGGACCTGGCCCTGCTCCCCTTGCTCAAATTCCACCCCAGCCGCTGTTTCATGATGGATTGCAGAACTCAATCCTGGGTGCCTGCCAGATTAAGATAGATTTGTAACCAACAATTCACTAATGGAAAGGCTTCAGAGAGACTGGGCCAGTGTTAATTCCTGTTTCTAGGCAGGTGACCTTCCAGTTGAAGTCAAACAGGAATTCTAGTGATGGTTTCAAGTCTGGGGTGATAGAGGGACAAAGGTTTCCTTTTTGGATGTGCATCTTCTAGGCCTTTTGTATTTTGTCTTGTTACCGAGCCCTGCCCCTACTGCTCATCCCTCCTGTCTCACTGTAAGCTGAAATTCTTGTCTGTAATGTGTAGTTCAGGAGAGTCCAATGCCGTGTCACTGCCTGTGTTGTAGGATGGTTTTTTCTTTACCTGCTTGCAGTGCCCCCAGACTTGCCAGGTGTGCTCTTGTGTAATATTGCTGCTAGCGGGCCGTGACCCTTCAGCGTGTAATTCCTGGCTGTGCTGCATTGTGCCTTCCTTGAAATCCCCACTGAAGCCAGTGGATTTCCTACATGGCCGTAGTGTCCGTTGCCTGCTGATGCCAAACCAGATGCAGTAAAACCCAGCAGAGATTCCCACTCGCTTCTTGCAAAATACCTGCCTGTGACTACTTTTTTTCCCCTCTCTTATGTTCAATTACATTTTCTAACTGGAAACCTGGAAAGTGTACAAAATCTGCATAAATTCCCATAGTAGTGCTGAGGATTTTAGCCATTTTGAACTTTATTTTTTTAAATAAGCTGAAAGACAAAGAACACAATTTTACGCATTTTCTTTCTCTTACGTAGCCTGGAATCATACACACTTTTTTTTTTTTTTCTTTTGCTGCCTGGAGTCTTACACACTTTTTTTTTTTTTTTTTTTTTTTTTTTTAAAGCACAATGTTGAAACTGTTTTTTTAATAATTAAGGGTTTGGTCAAGTGGATTTTGTAAAATGTATTTGTCTGTATAAAGAGAAAATGAAATTATAGTTATTGTTAATGTACTGACATTAGTTACAGGTTAGTTTTAATTCTTAAATAATTTGCTTAGCAAATGCTATAAAATGGATGTTTCAGTTTAATGTTTAAAAAAGGTACAGATTTTTACAAGGACATAATATAAATTATTGTTCTGTAGAAAATACCCTGTTAAATATTGTATATGTCCTTCCCTCTGTACACTTTGTAAAAAAGACAAAAGAAAAAAACAAAATACATAGAACCATATAGGGATGTGTGACATTATTGTAATTGTGTACTTGATAATAACGTGAAAAAATAAAATTCAAAATATTTTCCTTTTAATAAACGTTTAGTCTATTTGATGCCAGTTCTGAGATGGAGCCTTGTTCTGAGGGACACGGTCATCTGCAGCTCTACTGCACTTTAACTTCCCTTCTGCTCCCTGCTCTGCAGCTTATTTTGTGTAGCACTGGGGCGGGAGCCATTCAGTCCCTGCTGTGGCTGAAACGTTCCTTTACCTGGAAGTCTGCAAAAGTGAAAGGGATGGGAGGTCTTCGAAATCCTCTTTAATGCCTGGTTTTATATTAAAGAATTCACGTCTGATAAACTTCTGATGATGCCTTTGTGTTTTTCAGCAAGGTGATTACCTACTAAGTGTTACCACACTGTCCCAAAATGCCCTGCCAGACCTTGAAACAAATGAGGGGCACTGCTCTTGTTGGGACTGAATAGATGTTTCCTGGTGCCGCTTTTGCCATGTGAGCCTCAGCAGGAGCCCAGCTACCCCCATTCCTGCTGGGATGGGTGAGCACCTCACTGCCCTGCCCAGCTTCTCCACCCGCTGCTCCCTGTGCAGAGCAGGCAGGGCTGGCTGGGGGTGCAGAGGGCTTGTGGCTGTTTTCCCCACTGCTCTCTGAATGCTTCAGCCCAGTTAAATCCAGCTGGGCAGTGGGAGCTCTGTCTGGCACAGGCCGACCTGCGTTGACAGCAGGATGTATCTGAGTGCCAGCCTGCTGGTGCCATGAGTGGCAGAGGTGCTGCTGGGTGTCACTGCCCTCTATCTGCACCTGCCTTCCAAGGGAGGAGGCCCAGATACCTTCAGAACATTTAAACCAGTTAGTTCACTCTCACTGGTACCTTTAGGAAATGCAGACTTGCTCCTCATCTCAGTCATTCAGCCCCACTGGCATTGGGCAACTCCTCACAGTAAGAATCTGCCATGCTGCAGAGCCAGCAATCTCCCTTTGATTTGGTTTGGCTTTCTGTTTTCTCCATCTACCTGATGTTCCTCAACTGCTCATCAGGAAGTTGTACACTGAGCACCAGAGGCATTCAGGGCACTGGAGAAAAAATGCATCATTCTGGCTGCATCATTCATCTGTGAGGAAGGGCCAGGAGCAGTTACCAGCTCTAGGCTCTTGCACAGTAGCAATTCCCCCCCTCCTCTAGGATCTCCCCTTCTTCCTCTTGGATGTCCATAGCTGTGGGAACCTTGCTGCTCTGCTGAAGGATCCTCCACTTGCCCAGGTGCCTGCAGCCCTTACTGTACAGTAGCCAAGGCACCCAGAGCCTGGATGCCAACCTGAGAGTTCTTTGACAGCCTTACTTGCAAGCCAAAGGCTGTGTCCCTAACTAGGAAAATAAGCAGCTGGATAGCTGCTCACTGCTGTTCCCTGGCTTGTTAAAGCAGTAAATAAATTAAATAATATAAATAGAAAATAAAAATAATACATTAATGGTTAGGACAGAAAACTGACCAAGGAGGGGCTGGCTAGAACCAATAAGGAAGTGAGTAGAGGCATCAGGGGCAAAGAAGAGGTTGTTGATAACACAAACAAAAACCTTTCCTTTGGTTTTTGAGAAGTTAGAAGAGGGGATTGATTGATTTGGTTTCCTGTAAGTGCTGATGCAGAAAAGGCAAGTGTTTTTATAGTTTATTCTTTTCTAAGAGCATAATTATCAAATAAGGCTGGAGGTGGTGTTTTCCAGACCTGTGACTATCAAGAATGTTATAGGCCAAGAGCATTTAAAAACTAAACAGGTGGTTCAGAGGCCATGTACCACAGAGACTTCTGTAATATTTACTCGAAATCCACAAATCTGGAAAAAATGTTACTGTTCCATTGAAGACAAAAATTTGAGAATCATCTCAGCACAAGCCCAGGCAAAATCAGGATGAGGAATTACAGCTGCTGGGACCAAGTGAGGGAGGGAACATAAAAAGAGTCAAACACGGAGTTAACACGTAGTTAGAGCACATATGGCCTAGCTTTGAACAAATTCCTCCAGTGCTGTGGTAGTGCAGGGTCATGTCCTGGGCTGTCCCTGATGTGACAGGACAACCCTCCAGAGCTGAGTACCCTGTGCCACCACTGCTCACCCGTGCTCTGCCTCTCACCTTGTTTTCTGCTGTGGTTTAACCAGTGTTGGAGGTTCACTTCAACCAGCTCCACTGTGGAGCCAAGGGTGGGTATGAACAGCTTCAGACGGGTGACTCCCGTTGTGGTGCTGGCTCTCCTTGCCTCCTGTCTGGGGTACATTTGCCAGGCCCACTGCCCTGAGAGGCCAATGCACCCATGCTGGTCAGGGACTCAGGAGCCTCAGTGAGTCTATTTTGAGGAGCCAAGTGCTTGAAATCAGGTTTTTGATGGAAAACTTTTGCTCTATAATCAAAGCCCAGCACAAAGCACCAGCCCTGACGAATATTTCCAACAGGGACCACAGAGGTGTTCCTGCCCTAGGAAGCAGAAAGCCACATTTTGAGATTTTTAAACTAAAATCTAGCAGGTTGGCTAGAAGCTCAAAGAACAACCTACCAGCACAGTGTCAGGCAGGGTCTGAAAGTCCTGCCTTGTCCTATTTAGATTTCTTGGTCTTAGTTCAGTCGCTCACATCCAGGCACAAAAGCCACGTGTGACTGAGTCTCTTGGGACTCCCAGGTGCCACACAGGTCCTGAGGGGAATCTACACATGATGGTGTGCCCAGAAACAAGTACACATGAAGAGACACTTCATGACAGACAAAAAAAGGACATAACACAGACTTGATTTTTCTCTTGCACTGGCATAAGAAAAAAATTTCTCTTTGCACTTTTTAAAAGTCTGATACTGTAGTTAGCTCTAAGAAAACTAGGACATATTTTGTTTGACACAGCCCAGGAAAACAAAGAATGCCAAGATTGTACCCATTTGAGAGCATGAATCATAATTCAAGCACTCACAGGTACAGAAGCTGGGATGTTACAGCCAGTCAAATGACTGGCAGAGGCAGAGAATGCTAAGAATAAAGAAGTGCTTGAAACCAGGAAAATTAATATATACTTTATATATTTACTCTATTTTTAAATGTCATTGTGGCATCACTAATACCACTTTGCCTATCTATCACGACCCTACTAGAGAGCACTTTAGTTTCCTTACTTTTTAGGCTTTTAATGCAGGAGCTTTGCTGAAAAGTTTCTGGCATGGAGCAATGTGAATTCTCTGTGGGTAGTCAGAGCAATGCCAACACTTGTCCAGACTCACTGAGCTCCTTTGCAGCAGTACCCAAAGCTGTCACTTCCCTGGACAGTAGACCAGTATCACAATAAACTTAACATGGATGCAGGAGGAAACACCCCACAGCCCTGTAGTGCAATGCAAAAGATGATCCTGTAGTACAACACCTTACAAAAGATCCCAGCAGGCCAGGATAGTGACACCATCTCATGGTCACTGCAGAGCAAGAGGAGCCCTGACCCTCCTCGAGTTAGAGCAACTTGGGGCTCACGGCTGCCATCACAAATTTAGATACTTCACATGTGCAGGCACAGAGCTTGGGAAGGATGAGAAGAAGCCGAGTGCTGCAGAAAGACAAACAGCCTGTGCTGCAAGTGTCCTGTGCCAGGATTTCTGTGCAAGCCTGAAAAGAATCCTGGCAAGAGCGCAGGATTGGCTCCTACATGAGGCTGGGGGATGATGGATCCATGCCACTGAGGCCAGGTAGCTTCACGTGCAAATGCAGACCAAAACCTTCCCCAAAACTTGGATATTAAGTGCCTGCTCTGGCAAGGCTGGCAAGCAGTATCCCGATTTGGACACCTTCCCAGGAGTTCCAACTTGGGCTGGGTCATGGGGCCTCCTGACAACTGCACACAGGGATGGAACCAGCCCCCTCTCCTCTGGCTCTGGCTGGAGGAGGAATGGCTGCTGGGCTGCAAGAGTGGCTGAGCAGCAACTCCTTTTCTTATTAGATATTCCTTTCCTTCATTGGGAGCTTTTGAGATGTGTCACTGGCGGTGGGCAACTCCGAGACCGGACCAGCCGGGAGTGGCGCAATGAAATAGGGATGGGAACAATGAGGGCTATCTGAAAAATAACTTTAATAAAGGAACAAACAAAACACATAATCCATACACAGCATAGGATAATCCTCGAAGACCCTGACAAAGGGGTGAACAAAACAATATATACAGTGCGAGCTGAGGGCAGGGAACCAGTGAATAACAAGAACTAGAACATTGCCTTATATGTAAAATACTGTTAACCAGTCACAAACAAGAAGTGAAAACGTAACCTTTTTTGGTATGAACATATTCACATAACCTTTCCCATCATTCCATTCTCCTCACAATAACTTAATTAGATGTTTCCTTTCTTAACATCTCGTTTCCCAAGGCCTTAACTTGATGCCTTCGTTGTTAATGAAGCTGTCCATCCCAACCAGCTGAACTCCCACAGAAATGAGCTGAGGACAATGAAATGAAACCCAGACAACTTGCAGGAGGTCAATTACAGAAAGGACTGGATAAAAAGAGATTTCCTTCTTGCATCAGGGAGATAGGGAGGCACCTAAGCACCAGCTGCCTTGCATTTCCCCATGTAGAAGACCATTAAAGCAAAGAGAAAGCCCTGTACGTGCAGGACCATCTCAGGCTTCTCAGGGAGGGGAGGGACTTGATTTACCATCTGCTTTCAAATAAATACAAGTAGAACAAGTGATGTCCCCCAGAAGACACATCCATCTGTGAAATACACTAGGACTTGAAAGACAAAAAGATTTGGCAAGTGATGTCTCTTCAGTATGACACAGCTCTTACTTAAAAGAAAACTAAATTAATGTGATCTTGACTCTGAAACTTGAAAGCGATTCCAGATTACAGAGCAGTCTCTTAAAGTAGAGCTCCAAGTGCCTAAAAATAACATTTGTTCCCCTTCTTATTTATTTATTTATAAATTTTGGAAGAGTATACAACGAGCTGTAATGCAAATGTAACATGCAACTAGTCCTGATGGCTCTGCCTATAGTAATCAGGAGGCTGGACACTAGAAGAGCACCTGTAAAGGAGAGAATCAATGCTGAGGGCACCATGTCCATCCTTTAGTCACCCTGAGTGGCTTTTGCATGTTTGGATGCCCCGGGTCCCTCCTGAGGTGCAAGATCACCCCAGCTGGGGATACCATCTCAACCACTGAGCCCTGTGCCAGCACACCTTGCTGCTTCCCTGCAGGTGGGCTTCTCTTCCCCATTGCAGGCATGAGTAAATTCTTGTATCCAAAGCCTTATCAGACCTGCCAGTGCTTAGCTTATTAGTAGTAAGAGGTTTGTGAGTCTTAAATCAGTGATCCTGTTAGCGGGACCAATATTAGGAACCAATATTAGGAGTCCTGTTCCCTCTTGGGGCTGCCAAGTTCAAGGGGCAGAAATCACAGGGTTTCATTTTGGTTTTTTGGTTGGCCTGGCCAAGATCAAGTTAAGTTCTGCTGACCGACCAAATGACGGCCAGTTCAGGAGTGCACGGCTCTCCCTCCTCTGTCACCACAGAGGCGGCTCCATGAGCATGTGATGCTCCCGGCTGCAGAGAGCGGGTTTGAGCCCCAAACCGGCACTTGGAGCTCTGGGGAGAGGCGGTGAGGGACGTCTCCAAACGAGAGGAAGGCTGGGCAGCTTTCCCAGCTGATGTGTGCCTAGGAAACCTGTGGTGCTCCTGACCTGTGGTGCTTCTCTTTGAGGCCAGCAAGAGGCAGAAGGGGCGACAGGAAGGATCGGCTCCAGTGGAGCTGGAAAGCTCTCCCAGAGTCACCGTCCCAGCCCCTCTGCGGCAGCGCAGAGCTGCTCCATGGCAAAAGCCTCCTCTCCCACTGCGCCTCCCCGGCCCCGGCCCTGCGGCCGCTGCTGCCCGCGCTCGGCAGGTGGCGGTGCCGGC
>VYXD01006161.1:59059-73201 GCA_013397195.1 Hylia prasina
GCTGTGCCCCGAGCCTGCGGCACCCTGCTCCTCAATCCCCGCTGTGCCCGAGCCTGCGGGCCCTGCCGGCAAAGCGGCTTCCCAGGGCTGCCAGAGCCTCGGTTGTCTCGGAGCCTCCCCCAGAGGGAGCCCCGCGGGCAGGGGGAGCGTCGAGCCCTCCCGGCATCAGCTGCCTTCGCCCGGGACGAAGTTAAACAGGAGGATCTGTCCTGGCAGCCAGGAGAGGAGGACCTGCCCCAAACTTCTTGCTCAGGCTCAGTGTGACTGGTGTCCTGCCAAACCCGCGGAGCCGGACAAAACCCAAAAATGCCCACCCTGTGGGCCATGGCAGTGGGCGAGGAGAGCAGGACACCATCCCAGGGGAAAGCTCAAACCCGAGCCGCCGATTCCTCCGCGAGGGATGTTACTTAAGGCAAAGTGACGACGGGATTATACATTGTCTCCCTCACACAGGCAAATTCGTTCACCACAGCTACCGTTGCTACAGAGAATGCCAAAGGAATTAATGATTCATCCCTTAATTTCCTCTTCCCCTCCTTCTTCCACCTGGATTTTGCTTTAATAATCTGGTCTGGAGCCAACTGCAGCATCAGGTTAATAATGACTTTAAGTACCATTTATGCTGCTATCGTGGCAACTTAAATTGTCACTTTCTATTAAAAGGTCTAACTCCAAATGGGTTTAGCTGAAAGCATTGGCACTGACGGTGCAATTAAATAACAAAACTCTTTTCTTGGGATGTCAGTGCAAACACATTTTAAATAGGGGGTCAGAAGCACCTAGCTAATTTAAACTACAGTATAGCTTTCTTGTGAAGAATTATACCTGATGCAGGGAATTTTTTCCATGCTGTGTGACAGTTTTCATTGTAATTTTAAGAGACTTAAAAAAGTGATGTGCCAAAGGAGTCCAGCAGCCTTTGAAAACCTCTTGTCTTCATGATAAACTTGGGCAGAGCTGCATAAGCAAAAGCCATAATTTCTCAGCAGATACACATGAAAAGATACTGATCCTAAAGGACTCCGATTTACAGTCCTGATTTCCTGCAGACAGTCTGCAAGAACAAACCACTTTACTGGGCATCCATCAGATCCTTTGTCTCTAGCTTTACTGCTTATCTTTCAGGAACATACTATGTATGGTGCACCTTGCATGTGTCACATTCTTTTTACCTGTGGCTCTGGGGTAATTTATAAACCGTTTTCTTCTGTGGGAAAAGAAATTCCTGTGTATGGGATTTTTACAGCTCACCTGTAAAAATCACATCCAGTTCCTCAACTGGCTGCAAAACAAAAGCTCTTTATTTGCAAGCTGCAGTGCCAGTGCCAGGCTGTCCAGCCAACTCTTCCTTCACTCCTGCTCTGTCTCAGCTCTGCCTCCTCTCTGAGTCTGGCCCTTTCTTCCTGCACAGGGCACAGGCTGGTCCTCCTTTGCCAAACACCTCCTGATCTTTAACTCTACCCACACATTAAGCTGTGGGTTTTTGTAGTGGTGGTTTTTTTTGTTTATTTGTTTTGGTGGGGTTTTTTTGGTATCAAATAAAAATCCTTTTGCTGCAAAAGGGAGATTGTGAGACTATTTCATGTGTAGAAGGTGTTTAACATCCTAATCAAGTTACCTAGCATGAATATTATGAATCACAGCACCACAAAAAGATGCTTGCTCAGCTTGTGTTGATTTTCCTTATTCCTAAAGAAGAGGCGGCCTGAAAGCTCAGCCCTTTGCTGGACATCAGACAGAATAACACAGGACTGTGTTATTCACAGGATGCTGTGACCCTCAGCACCTGTGCCTTTAACAAGAAGTTAAAAAAACTGAACAGCTTTAATGGATTTTATTTTAATTTTAATAGCTTTAAAGGCTCCCCCGTACATGACAGTGTCCCTTATGTTATGACCACTGTGGTTTTTCTGAAGTGCATTGCATGTGCTGGGAATAAATGAGTGATTGCTCATCACATTTAAGCTCCCCCATCCCATTCTCAGTTGCTACAGTTATTGTTCTAAAGGACACAGAGACACATCTTGAGATAAGTATTCCTAGGATGGCTAAGGATACAGTATTTATGTCTACACAACTACATTTCTAGCTACAGAGGACTTCACTTTTTACCACTTCACTGAAAAGAAAAAATGCATTGGCAGGCTGATTTATGGCTGGCCCTTACAAAAATAATATGCAAGAGAATAGGATCAAAAGTCAATTTCTTTACAAAATTATGGATGTTATTCTGTTGTTTGGTTCTTTTTTTAAGAAAAGGAGAATAAGAAAAAAAATGCAGTGGCATTCTGAGGAATGAAAAAGGAATGAAAAATTGTAGAAGTGAATCAAGAGTACATGCAGTTAGAACTTTTTATTTAATAATTTTGTCATAAATGCCACAGATTTGTTTAAATGAAAACTTTTCATGAGAACAACACCATCTTCCAGTTTCAGTGGCGCTCACATTCTGTGCAATGCCTGAACCCTGCCTTTCTCTTTTTCTTCTGGTTTTCTGTCTTCAGCCTTGTGGGACACACCTGGAGCAACCTGTTCTCAGTCCCCCTGCCCTGAGCAGGGGAGCAGAACTCTCTGAGCGTGCTGTGTGTCCTCAAAAGCCCTCAGCCAGTCTGTAATTCCAGCATGACAAGGAGGTATTCCCTCCAGACAGCATCACTGGCTGTTCCCTGGGTGTCCTGCACAGGGGCTGGGGAGGGAAGGGGCACTAGCACATGAAAGCAGGGAGTTTCCTGGGCACAGCCTTGGGTTTGATCTCCTGAAGTGGTTACTGGTTCTGTTTTCTCAGGGGAACACTCAGCTCCATAGATTTATACAGGGCAATAGACTTCCAGTGGGATAGAAACAGCTTCCACAAAGGCCACCAGTGGCAGTGGGAGCTGCAGGAAAAAGCGAGTGAAGGCCAGGGAGACACCCCTTCTTCCAGAACTGCAAGGACCAGGAGGACATGTGTGCATTTGGGAACCATGCTGAGGATGTAACAATGCTGTGCTCTATGCCTATTTTTGAACATGAGGCATTATACCTGACTTTTAAAAAGGAAACAGGTTTGTCATGTGTTGCAAAAATAGCCCAGAATTATTAAAAATATGCTTTTGGTTTGAATACATTTTCTCCAGTATTCTAGTTCATTGAACTAAGCTGATAAAAGCCCACTTCAGACAACTGTGAGATGTAAATATATACATGTATACATACATGTATAGGTATATATAGCCCTTTTACAATATTATGTTAATTTTTTTGGTTGTGTGTGTTTGGTTTTTTTCTTTAGAATATAGATCACATTTTCAATATTTTTAGGACAAAAACATCTTTAAATTTGGACTTTTATTTTGAGCAAAAGCTGAGATTTTTGCAGAAAATAAGACGTATAGAAAAATTTGAATTATTAAAATAATTTAATATTTAAATACCAAGTATTTTGAGGCTTCTATTTTTTTCTACAGAGATAACAGTGTGGCTTTTTGCAGCAAGCATTTCACTGAATTAGCTTTGCTGTCATGAATGTTTTCTGTCATAGTAAACTCCAAGCAATTGTTGACAAATGTTTATACGAATAACTTTCTGGACATGTAAATGTTTGCACTGTAGAAATTGGCCCCTAAGTATTACCTGTCAGTCAGACAAGGTAATAATTTTCTGTCGTGAGATTTGAACACCTCCTCCCTACCCCCAAATACACAGCTCAGCGTTTGGGTGGAACTTACTCGAATTCTTGCTTCCGCTTACAAAGTCAGAATGAATGGATGGGGAGTAAATATCAGAGAAACTGTAAACTGACTAGGTAGAATTGAGAGAGAGAGAGGGAAAAGAAACAAAGGGCATCAGAGAAATTTTTCTCAGAAAATTATTATGCAGGAATGACAGTTCTGAACTGGGACAGGTACCGTATTATTCAGCTGTCAGCAAGGGCTGAAAGATGCTGGGGGAGCTGTGATAGTTGCTATATGAAGGTGCTAGTCAACTTGTCAGATGCTAGAAAAGAGGAAATTGGTGGCAAGAGGAGATAATAGAAGAGGCAAGTAGAGAGAAATCAGAGAGATGTTAGACTAAGGGAGAGATAACACATGCTGCCATGGGAACTGCCAAGTAAAAGTAGAAAGGCTGGCTTGAGTCTCAGATAGACCACACACCCTGCAACTTACATATTAACATGAACAATGTATCTTGTGAAACAGAAATATATTCTAAGAAAATAACAAAATGATGAGGGGACGAGAGACACAGGCTATCAGGAATGCCAGAAGTATCTGGAAATATTTAATGATTTTGTCAAGACAAGAGAAAGATGTGTTGAAAAGGTCTCTCTATAGTCTGGCTCATAGTATGTTAAAATTGCTTCACCTTTTTAGTTGCTGCCTAAAGTTACAGTGTGAGCCATGTCACTGACACACTGCTGCCTCTGATGGTTCTTACATCTGAAGGCTCTCCTGTTTTTTCCCAGGTTTCTCAAGTCAGGCTAATAAAATTATCATTTCCTACAACTTTGCCTCACTAGCGTGCAAAACATCTGTCTTTCTTTCTCTTTTCTATTTTTTAACAATCTCTGTATAATGGTTTTTGTCCCCTCAGGAACTCTGGGATATATCTATTCCATTCCTGAGATGATGAAATGTAAGAGGAATAAGTAAGAGCTGCTTTGAAAATGGTTCAAGAAATAAGGAGAAAGTGCCCAGCAGTGGGGTTCCCAGTGGCTCTAAATCATCTCCTTCCTTCCTGAAACAGATGCTGACAAAATTCACCTTGATCCAGTAAGTGCATTTGCATTGGGAGAGTAGTGTCCTGAGATCCTGAGACAGGTGTGAAAAGAGGCTTTGCTGATACTCAGACAGGGTGGGCATCTGGGATATGCCACTGCAGCTGTCCTCATTCCAGCAGAAGTGCCACGGAAATCAGCTTGCTGCCTTCAGGGTAGTCTGTAGAGATGGGGCTGGTCTCCTGCTAAATGTCAGCTGCTGGCTGTGAGTGAGAGCCCAAAGCAAGTCCTGCACACTCAAGGTGCCAGTCCTCACCAGAAACATCCCACAGACTTCTCCTTCTTCAGCCCCAGCCTTCTTTACAGAGGGAGCAGAAGTGGGATGTGCAAGGCATACCCGAGCCAAAGGTGAGTCACCTCAATGTATCTTTGTTGCTCCAGTTTTCCACCAGTGTGGACCTTCTGGAAATGCAGGAGTGCCAAAAATCTTACATCTGGAGCTGGAATTTCTGTTTCAACTTGAAAGACACAATTAGGACCTTCCAGGCTGTCCACTGGAAGATACTGCTTTTGTTTCCTTATGGGAGGACAGGCTCTGAGTTTCACCTAATGAAATGGGCATCGAGCCTTTGCCAAAGAAACCACTCCTGAGCTATGCCAGGTATGATGTCCTGAAAGTCCTGCTCTGCAGACTTCTGCAAACTGGAGCCCAAATCCACACTCACTCAGGAGCCTGTGTCTCCAGTCAGGATGTCTGTGGTGTGTGTCTATGTGTTTACTCCAGATGGAAGGGGATGACAAATGAACACTTCGAAGTAAGCAGGATGAATGTGTGCCGGGAGCAGAAGAAAATTGCACTCAGATAAAATCAAGATATGTACACAGTAGATGACAATACTCATTAGAACCCTATTCCACTTCAAATTGCTTTTCATCTCTGGCAGGTCTTTGCAAATTTGCTTAATTTGCAATCTTCCATATCAATGGATCATGAGAATTAAGGCTGTCAGGAGTATGTCACTGCTGCTTAGGCAGAGCTGCTTTAGGAGAAGGTGGCATTTTTGCAGCATAATTGCTTGAAGCCTAAAAGGTGAAGCATGGCTATCAGATTCCATTCAAAGGTTTGAGGGGGCAGAAGTGCAGAGAAAATGGAACTTCTAAGTATAAATATATGTTCACTATATGATGCTCCTTGTTTATTTTTTAAGGGTGATGTGTACTTATTCTTACAATTATTTGATGATGACTTTTTATATTACTCCAGACTCCATTTTTCTCTTTGGACAGTCACAAATTTCTAGCTGTCCCCCCTGACAGCTGCTAAGATGATGTGACAGCTGCCAATAGGATGTGATTATTTTTAGTCATTTATGGCTCATTATGCTCAAGGAGTAAGCTGATCTGAACCAGTCTTTTGGTTAATACAAATGCCAGATAAGAGACCTATCCAGACTCCCTCTGCAAATGAGGCCTTTAACCTTATACTTTGGAATAAATCATAACAGTTCTGCCCAGTAAAGACAAACATTTGAATTTAGTTACCACTTTTAAAAGCATTATTGAAAAATGATACAATTCCAAATAGGACAAGCATCAGAAGAATTCTCTTGTCTATTTGTGTGATGATCAAGAAATGATAGTGTTTCTTGTCCTCCTGCATCCATTTCTGGAGGGACCCTTTCCTCCAAGTGCACTTCTGCCATTGCATAGATGAAAAAGCTCAAACTCAGGCTGCTTGATTCCAAAACAGTTCTTGCCAAAACTAAAGAGATACCACAGCCACTGTGAATCTCCTTCACGGTATTCACAACACCCCTATTTCTGTCCAAATGAATATACAATGGAAACAAAAAATTTTAAGAGAACAGTGTCATAAATCCCCAGAGTGGTACAGGTTATTCATTATCAAGGCAGTATCAGCACAATTTGAGTATTCAGCTGTTTTATTCTGGAAATCACAAAAAATGGCTATTCCCTTGGAAAGGACCCAGTTGCTTTCTTCAATGCCTTGTTTCCCTCTGGCAGCTTGAGTTGCTCCTGCCTGTCCCTGTGAGCTGGGGGAGAGTCGGTGCAGGTACACCAGACACACCAATTCCAGAGGGGAAAACCCCTCACGGGTCACCACAGATTGTCAGAGGTTGCAAAAACATCCAGGGATGTGCAAAAGAAGGCTACAGAGTCTGTTGCAAATTAGTGTTTCAGGGTGTTTTTTTCCTTTCTTGCAGAACCACAACAGATTTAGCAAAATCTGTAAGTCCTCAAGTGGGGGCACCCCTGGCCTCAAGACAAGAGCTGCCCCTGGATTTGCAGTTTTATGTCTGGGTCACATTTCCTCAACACATGGATCAGAGGCACAGACACCATTTGCACAAAGACAGGGAGATGCACTAGAGACAGCCACACAGCCTTTCTCTTGCTAACAAGTTTCCCACCTTTCTGGTTTACTTTGACCTGTGTATTATTTCATAACATCCCAGACCATGCAGCCATCCCTGCACACTTTAGGTGTTTGAAGCACAGCGTCTAGTTTTCATCTGCAGATAGTGCATCTTTGACCTATTACAAATGTGTGCCTAATGTTTAATTGAAGCATAATTTTGTGGGTTTTTTTCCAGCCAACCTCTTGCTTCCCTACCAAACCTATTCACCTCTCCATTTGACTCTGTGTATGGATTACAGGACAAAAACTCAAAATTGAATATGGATGTTTGTGCTCTTCTTTCACCTTCACAGTTCACTACAAACTCAGACACTGCCTGTGGCTTTTCAGTGTTTTCTAAACCATGAATTTCCCCATGCATATAGCAAGAGATATGGCACTGAGATAGCTTTTAAACAGCAACAAAATGAAAACACCCTTTTTCCTGACTGTTACTTTTGAAATAAAATTTCTATTAATTACTTAAAGGGTAAAAAAAACAAGTAGGGGCTTCAGGCTGTCTTTATATAAAGGTAAAAAGAACAGTTTCAGGCTGTAGCACTGAGTTTGTAGGTAGACAGTGCAGGATTTCACCCATGCCCAGGCTGCTGGCACAGGCAGTCACTGCCATGGTGACTAAACCCCACACTGGCAATATTTTGCATTCATACATGTGTGCTCTTTTCTCCTTTCTTGCTGGTGGGTGCTCTGCTTACTCCACAAGAGAGTATATCCTAGTTTTGGAGTGTGTTGTGTTTTGGGTTTTAAATTATATTACTATCTTTTAATTATAATGTTATATTACAGTTTTGCAGTTGTTTGTGCAAGTTCTGGTTTTGGGTTTCTTTTTGTTTTGTTTTGGTTTTGAGTTTTTCCCTTCCCAGTAATAGCAGTACAAAGAGAGCAGAAAACATTTCTGTCATGTTATGACCTGTTGGAAGAAATGCATGATGTGTCCTGCCCAGCACCTGACTGCTGTGAAAAAAGCAGTCTGAGTCATTAAGTGCCTGAGATGCCCCAGTCAGATTAACATCAGCAACTCCTGAAGAGACCCCTGCTCCCCCCTCCAGGAAACTGCTCTAAACCATGATCTCCAGCATGGTTTTGGCTCAGCACACCCCATTCCATAAGGAGGTTCTCAGCTTTTCCTAAGGTCTGGTGTCCTGAATCAAGCTGAAAAGCAGAAACTTACACTATAAAAAAGAAATTTTAAAAATCAGTGGATTTGTGTGCAATTTCCTCACTTTGAAGCATTACATTTTTATTTACATTACTTTTTTATTTTAATGATTTTCAAAATATTTCATATTTCATATTTGAACAGCAGATGCAAAACAATTCCTGTAGGAAATGTCAAGCTGAAATGTTTTTACATAAACCAAAGTTACAAAATAGCTTCCTGACAATAAATCTTTTAAAAATCACCCCTCTTATCAGAAGCCTCCCTTCAGATGAACTGGCATTTTTGACACAAAACCTCAAAATTCTTGACAACCTTGCTCTAGAAGTTGGGGCTTATAAATCAGGACTGGAAAGGAAAAACCTACAGAAATTCACCCTAGAGACAAAACTTCTTAATCCTTATCTATTCCTTCTGATGCTCAAGATGTGTGAGGTTTGTCTTTGCCCATCAGTGCCCTTGGATACATATGAGATGCTCTCAGAGTGGCATTTACTTGGTCCTTACGGCATATTTGTCTTACTGCTCATCAACTCCTTTGGGGAAAAACTTCTTCCACCACTGAAAAGCTCTGCAATCAAATATGTGTACTTTATCAGAGCAATGGCAGGGAAAATGCACTCCCTGCCTCCACTCTCCCTCAGGATGCTGATTGTTGGCTACCCCCCTTACTGCCAGTTTGGGGTCCTAATTTTATAAGGTTCTTTCAGCTCTTTATTCTGCTGTGAAGTACTGTGAATTTCCTTTCAGTTATTCTACTAACACAGGCAATTGCTCCTGAGTTACTTTAAAAGGGTAAGACAGGGCAAATAATTACTTGTAACTGGAGGAAAGTGTAACAATACATTAAGAAATTAATAGTTTGATTCTGTCTCTGTATTTCTCCCCTTTACTGACTGCCAGAAATTGATCTGCTACTTCAGAAGTAAGATAAAATCAAACCTGTTAGCTTCAGATTTAATGAAAGCCTTTCTCTTTTCTCTTTTATTTCTTCTGTACTGATAAGAGTCTTTGTCTAAGCTTTCCTCTTTATAGCATGAAAGCTTCTGGCACACCTGATATTCTTTTTAATGCAGAAATTTGTCCACCTGAATAAGCACTAAAATTACAATTCATTTTTGTTATCTTAATTTATTTCATTGTCGTGACTGTATTTATTTCTTTTTATAGTTGCTGTCATGATCCAGATAAGAAGCAAATCCCCTTATTAATCTCTTTCACAGTGATATAGGTGTTCCTTTTCTAACATTAATGACACACCCTTCCTGAAATGGGTAGTTTATTACTGGTGGCCGGTGAAAACCCAACAGATTTATAGTGGAAAAGGCTGACTTGCACATAAGCCCAACTGCATATTATGCTATAGCTGAAAAACAGGATTTAATTTAATTATTAAACATTCCTTTGAAATTTGAACAATTTCTTATCTGGGTATCCAAACTTGGGAGAAATGCCATGTACAGTCCCCTATAGCACTGAAAATCAATGACTTATTTTTCTAACACAAGTTTGTCCTGTTAGCTTGAACTATGTTGAACAGGACAAAAATTCAAAAAGTTGGTTTTCCTTCCCTGTAATTTCTCCCAGGTCCTCTGAATTTTCATCTAGTGCTTCATGCTTGACTAAAGCATAGCTTTGTTTTGGCAGAGCACACAGAGGGAATCTAAATATCTTCTAATGGAATTGGAGATACCTCTCTTCCTGAGAGTGAATGAATTAAGTCTAGGTTTTGGCATTATTTTAAGTCACCAGTTAACATTATTTTTCTTCTCATTTTCTATTTTTGTCTTTCCTCTCTGTGAATGTTCTTTTTCTTTTTATTTATTTCTTTTTGCTTTCTGTCCATCACAGGGAATACTGAGTGAAGAGCCAGTTGCTTTCATTGCATTGAAATATTAACCCAAGTTTAAAGATTCCATTACAGTTTTTACTGACATTATGAGTTTCTTGCATCAGTGTAGACCACATCCTTTCATATAAGCCTAGTTGCAAGTCTTTTTTAGTGCTCCCTGTGTCCACACTCCAGCAGAGGTACTGTTGAAGCTCTACCTCCTTTTTCATGAAATTAGTGCACAAATGTAGCATTTCAAATCCAGCACCAGCACTTAAAAGGATAATTACCTCTCCCAGGCATGAGTGTTGGGCTCTTTCTGGCAGGATTCAGCTTACCACTCTGTATCAGTTAGCCTCCAAATTGTCTTAAGCAAATGCAATGGGAGGAGGCTAAACAGCTCAAATCATTTGTCTCTGTCAAACTGGCTGATTTATCTGTGTGATTGGAGGTCCATGACCAGAACTATCAGCAGAAGACAATCAGGTAGGTGTAGTTACCTTTCCTTCTGGCACCTCTGGAGGATGTTCATCTACAACTCAAATCTTTTACTTTCTACAGCTGAACCTGAAATGCCTACCTTGTTTCTTAACCCTTACTTAGCAAAAGCAGCTGCTCCACATATTGGTATCTGTCCCTGGAGTTCACAGTTGTTGGGGCCCTTTCAGCATCAGCTGGAACCTTCTCCAGATAATGTACATTTTCACTGACTAAAGGAATGTAAGGATTTTGAAGGTTGTTGAGTTAACCTTGCCTCAGAACTGTTTGCAATGTTAGGTTTGTGGTTGGACTCAATAATCTTAAATGTCTTTCCCAGACTGAATGATTCTATGAAATGGGCCACATTTCCCATCTTTCCCATCTGCACTGATGATACTGATGTCTGCTGCACTTCCTACAACCAAAATGCAGTAGCCTATCCTATGTATCCTGTGCAATGGAGCTTTGACTTTGTCCTGTGAGATAACCTGCAGCATCTCCTGCTGTTCAGTTTCTGAGTCAGGGCTGACATTAGGATTTTGTCTATAGGTTTGGCCCACCAACATGGGCTAGAGGGGCTGTGACCCCTTCTGAAGGCCAGTGTTCCTCCTTCAGGGAGACACCACAGGTGGCATCAGCTCCTCTGGACCACACACCATGGGGCAACAATCACAACAGGTAACCTGTTCCACAGAGCTAGGAGGACCCAGTAATCCCTGCAGTGAGGCAGGTGAAAATGAAAGTCATCATAAAAATGCAAGAAAGAGAAGCATCTGCAGTGCTCTTTGAAAGATGAACACAAGTAGACACAAAGGGGCAAAGTAGAAGCAAAGGTTTCTTGAGAAGAAACAAGTCTGAGCTGTGCAGTGTCTGGAAGGGGGCTGAACCACAAGGTATTTGAAAGCCCATGGTCAACAGAGGCAGGGAACTGTGTACAGATGTGCTTTTTATTCTGAGAACCCCTGACAATCTCTTGTTGCATCTAAATGGATAGGTGATCCACTTATAAATACTCTTGTAATGCTGAAGATGGCTTTGGGGTTTGGTTGGTTGGTTGATTTTTTGTGGAAAATGTAATATATTGAACTAAAAGGTTAAACCAAAAACTGGAAGAGTGCAGCTGGGAGGAAAACATACTTGGCTTATGGGAAATTGAAGGATTTGGCTTAGAGGACAGAGCTGAGAGGACACTGCTGAAGAGCCTGGTCTAAGAAATGCACACAGAGCAGCAGACGTCTGGCTGTGATAACTGAGGGATCAGTGCACATTCCTCAGTTCGCTTTATTACATTTAAACTCTGTCAGGCAAATACTGTTGCCAAGACACAGTCCAGAGTATGAGAAAGAGGTGATGCAAGCTCCCCTCAGGACATAAGGCAGCTTTTAAGGAAGTGGATCCAATGTTTGACCCACAAATGGCAAATGGTGTTGCTAACAAAAGGGAATCACAGTAGGTCTGTGGTTCTCTTTTTAGACTTTATTTTGCATGAGATGCTCCAGTAGGATGGACCCCTACAGCAGCAGGTGGGAATTAATCCTTAACTTCTAAACTTCAACCTGTTATTTTTCTATAGATTTGAGACAGGAAACTCTCTAATGCCATGTTCAGTGTCTGCTGCAGTATTTGTTCCAAACTGGTATTTCTGTACAGCTTAAATATGACTGTCAAATCCAAATCTTTTACTGAGTTCAGCAAATTCTTAAGTCTCTTATACTTAGTGTATGAATGTCTTTAGCACAAGCATTGTCAAACCTGCCTCATTCCAAAAAAAGGAATTCACAGGTAAGGGTTTTTTATTTTTAGCTTTCAGGGAATACAAGGAGCTGGCAACCAAAATAGCAGCAGATGGGAATCCTGTGTCTGCTCAGGAAGAACATTCAAAGGCCTTGGGCCATCTTTAAATCTCAGCAATCCTAATGAGCTTTTGGCCACATTTTGGAATATGTGACCACATGAAAATGGTTGGTTAAAAAATCAAGCAAACTGTGTAGAAAATGGATGCTATTTTTAAGGTAATTTCCCTCTCTACTAGTAACTGTTTCTTCAGGATGAGAAAACAGACTTTCAAATAGAAAATAAGCTGGAACAGTGTTTCATGGATTTTGCCTCTATGTTTCTGCAGCTGGGCAGCAGCAGATGTGCTGGATGGAGAATGCTCTGGGCAGACTGTGAAAATTGGGCAGATACCACATTCCAACAGCCACTTACTGTTGCATCCCTTTTGGTGAAACTGGAAGGCTTTCATCCTCACCTCTCAGTGCAGTGAAAACAATGTCACCAATGCCAAGGAGGACTCAAAATAAATTGCTTTGATCTGTAACCAAGCTCTCCTGACAGTAACAGAACAGGCTGTCAGTAGCCTCCTGTGTCTTGCTCCCAAATCCTGCCACTCTGGAAGGAGCTTGCCTTCTCTCAGTTGGGTACCTGCTGGTGTTAGACAGTGAACAGTCCAGTTCTCCCCTGCATCCTTGTGTTCATGCTGGCAGCGATTCAGTGTCTGGCCTGTCCTTCCTGTAAAACCTCTGTGAATCCCGTGAAAACTGCAAGATGACAGCCCTTATCACAAGGGCCTTTGGTGCTTAAAAATGTCCCTAAACTCCTCACCTGCTCACTGCAATTTGTTTAACTTTCTAGGACACCACCGTGGTGAAGGGAGGCCTCCATGTGTATTTTAGCTCGTTTGTGTCTTCCTTTAGTTACCCCCAAATTCTTCGCAGTCTTTTGCATTTTGTCCCATGCTGATTCTTGCTGTCATTTTTGAGGACTGTCCACTGTGCCCCCAGGATCTTTTTTGTGAGTGCTTATCACTGCATAGGTAATTAGGACTGTCCTCCTCCCCCTGGACACCACTCTGTGCTCATGGTTACAGCGTCCCTGTCGTTTTGTCACTCCGCGCTGTAACCAATAGGGTTAGCCAGCTTTCAGCCCGAGTATCCTAAATCCTTGGTGGGTGACCAAATTCCATAATTTCAGTACTCATTTCCTTTTCCTGGAAACAGCCTGAAAATGCTCAGGCTGCAGAAAGAATCCTTCCAGCAGAGAAAACGTGTGGGAAAGTGGAGAATCTCTCGGTATATTCCTACCCTCACTGCGCTCCCCTTCAGCGTCTCACCTCGTTGCAGCCAAGATCATCGGGAAGCCTTTGGTGAAGGGCTCCATGAAAAGTCCCTCAAACACCCGCCCCGTTGACCGAGCAGCTTTCCGCCCGTGCCCCGGGGCTGGGGGGAAGGCGGACACGGCCCTGGGGATCCCGCCCGCCCCCGGCCGGGTCCAGTTTCCCCTCGGCTGCCGAGACCCGACTCCAGGTGCCCCGACACCCTGGGGCTGTGAATATGGGCCGGGGGAAGGCCGGCTGGGTTCCGCCAGCAGCTGCACCGAGGCCGGGCAGAGACACGGGGAACAGCCGGGAGCCGCCGCGGCCCGTGGCGGGCGGGGTGGGCTCGGCGCTGCCCCCGGTTCGGCTCTGCCCCGGCTCGGCGGCGCCCCCGTTTCGGCTCTGCCCCGGCTCGGCGGCGCCCCCGGTTCGGCTCTGCCCC
>VYXD01006161.1:73314-86179 GCA_013397195.1 Hylia prasina
GGCGGGGGCTGCCCCTGCCCCTGTATCTGTCCCTGTCCCTGTCCCTACCTGTGCCCCTGTCCCAGCCCGTCCCCCCTGTCCCTGCGTGCCCCTTCGCTGTTCTTCCCCGGCGAGGAAATCCCCGATCAGAGGCCGGCATCCGCCCGTCCCGGCCGATCATCCGCCTGTCGGGGGGCCGAGCTGGCTGCGGGGTAGGGCGAGAGCGCAGCTCGGTCCCAGCCCGGGACCGCGGGTGGGGATGTCACAGAACGGGGCGGTCGGGGGGGAGCGCCGGGACCTGCGGAACCGAGCGCTGAACCGGCCCCTGGAGCTGCGCCGGGTCTCAGGCTCCGTCTGGGGAGATTTAAGGAGGGGAGGTGTCCGCTGAGACCTGCACTGCCCCGCCTGCAGCCGAGTCTGGAGGTGCCGGGGTTTTTTGAAGCAGTTTAGGTTAAAGAGGCTGGGGCAGAGGCTCTGCTGTCCCTTCGGATAGGCTGAGAGTCCGGCAGGAGTTAGTACTGATGATGAGCATGAACTTCTCCTAAATTAAGCATGAGTCCACTGCGGTGCCTTTTTCTGTCTCTGGAAACACATCCCTTGGGAGAAAATGCACTTCAACCATCAGCTGTGGGTCAAAGTTGATAGCCATACCCACTGTCAATGGAGACATAAAACCTATCACCCGTGGGTAAATGTTGATACCCATATGAAACTTCAAGGGAGACACAAAAAAGACTTTGGTGAAGACACCAAGTTTTGTCTCAGGGTAGGTATATCAGGGGCTTTTACTTAGATTTTTCATGTGCCCTACAAAATTCCACCGAGCTTCTAGTAAGTTTGCCTGCTAAGGAAGTTACGTGTAACATGCCTATGAACATATGCTGGAAGCAGAGAACTAATACTGAGTGAATACATGTTTTCTTGTAGCCTGCCTGGAAAAGTTCCCAGATTATGTATTCGTTTCTGCTACATCTTTACATTCACCTAAGGATATTTGTTCCAGAACTCCCCCTTTCTGAAGGAACTATGGCATATTGCTTTGAACAGACGAAGGCGTATTCTTCCCGCCTGCTGTCTGTGGATCCTGGAGAGATTTAGTAATGAGCTTCAGTATTTGAATAGTTCTGTGGAGTCAGTGGTCTGCCTGTGTAGCTAGGGATGAGTGCAAGTATTTGCAGGAATAGGGCAAAGAAGCCCATCAGAGATGGTGTTGTTACATTAATTTCTGAAAAGCTTATGGAATAAATCAGAACTATCTGTTTTCTCTTCTCTCTCTACAGGCCTTGACCTACCAGGGAGATTTCTCTTTGCAACCTTGACTCTGATGACGCTCATTGCCATTCTGGTGTTTATAGAGGAAGCAGTCTACATCTACAGGAAAATCCCCTCCTCCAAAAGATCAATCATAATTTGGATTAATGCTGCAGCTCCAGTAAGTTAGCATAGAAACAATATAAAATTCAATGTTGAAAATAGGGCTTCCCTGAAAATCCACAGGAGCCACATGAGATTTATCTCTGCCCTTCATACAACCTTCCTCCCTGTTCTCTGTAGGTGATCTCTACTACTTCATGCATTGGCATGTGGGTTCCTCGCTCAATAATGTTTACAGAGTTCACAGCAGGAATGTGAGTATTCTGCTTTCTAGGTGTTGCTCCAAACCCTGCATTTCTTCCCTTTAAACATCTGCTGCTCTTGGTAACACAGTCATTCTGTAAATTTAACAATTCAGTAATTTTTTTGTTTGAGTTGAAATCCCTTGGCAGCTCATTCCTGGGAGGTGGAAAATGCTGAAACAGTTCCCAGTGCTGCAGTCCCCTGGTGTGGGAATGTCAGTATGAAGGATCTGTGACTCGCATGTAATTGATTCCTCAGACTGACAGTCTCTGGAGCAGTAGTCTGTCTTTCCTCTCTCTGCATGTCACGTGGAACAAGAGTCTGGCCTGTGACTTCTTCCCTGCACTTTTACTAATGATGAGCCATGAAGGTCTATTATTAATGATGCCAAGTGAGCCCTGATGAGTATATCAATGTAAAAATGTTCCACAGTTGTCCTGATAAAAGCACTTTATGTGTGAGCATGACAGCTCTAGCATGCACAGAGAAGAAGGGAGAAATGTGGTCCCTGCTTTCTGATGGTACAGCCCTGGTGGGCAGGACCAAGTAGGGGTATGCTGTGGCCCTGAGCACTCCACATCTAGAAATGAGTAAAAGAGCAAAAGAGGAGGGACAACACAGTAGCAGGGAACACTGTTGGCATGCAGCAGGGTTTGCAGGTAGTGCAGATTGCCAGAAACTTCCAACAATCCAGTCCTGTGGCACTTGAAGGATGTTTAAATTCCCCTTTCTCCCTTGCCCAAGCTGCAGGCAGTGCAGAAGAGGACCTCATTTATTGATTGGATTTCCATGTTTGGTGGCATAATCTGTAGTTCCTGGGTAGGGCTGAGAATGTGCAGCTGGGGAAGGAGGGAGAGGTGGGGTTGTGGCAGTAGGTGCTTTGTCTGCAGAGGAACCACACCCTGCCTGGGCCAGTACATTCAGTGATAGCTATTTATGTGAACCTAGCCATGTTTGTTGGTTGAAAGCCATGTTTGAGGAGGAAGAGGACTTGTTCTAAAAAGTTCGAACTAGCCAGAACCACATAACTTATGGAAAAATAATGACTGGGGCCAGGAAACCTGTGCTTTAATACTGACTCTGCCACCAGCCACCAGGGCGGCTTTGGGAAATTCCACACCTGCTCTGTGCCTCAGTTTATTTCTCTTTCAGTGAGGTTAGGGCTGTTCTGGTCCTCCAAGGTGGTAGAAAACAGAAGGTGTCTCACAGATAGAGCTAGAATTTTTGTTGATTATGCCAAGCATAAGCTGTAAAAACCCTGAACAGAAGGTGACACTGGCCTGCACAGGCATACGTGACGCACAGGCAAGTTTAAGCTGGAATTCTGTTCCTCTCCTAGATTTTTTGCCATAGTTATCCACAAGTTCCTGATGATGCTGATTAAAGAGTGTGGAGGCCAGAAGGTGCTCCTCAGGAGGTTTGAAAATGGTCGCTTCACCATCAGCACTGGTCCCTGCTGCTGCTGCTGCCTCTGCCTCCCTCGTGTGCCCATCACCAGGTGAGCCCCCCTTTATGATTTCCCAGCTTGAAAATGGCTGCTGGAATTCAGCCAGCCTGGCAGGGCCAGGGTTACAGCCAAGCTTCCCAAAAGTCAGTCTCAGGCTGTCTCAAGCTGTCTCTTTTAAACGGGATCATCAGTTTGGGGCTGTACACCACCACTAATTTATTTCATATCTATAATGCAAAGGTATGTGGGAGGAGAAATTTCTACTCTAGAAAACCTAATAATTGACATTTCAGTTTCTTTTCATTCGAGAAGGGAACAAACGTCTTGAGATCGGGTATTTTTCACAAGCAGAATTGTCAAATTTTCTTGACAGAAAATTTCTCTCACTTTGATAAAATTGAAATGTTTCATTCTGATTTTGACTTTAAAACTACTTGAGATTAAAATATTTTTTAAAACAAAAAGTAGATGTAATTCTTGTGAAGCTTTGTTCTCAATGAAATGGCATTATTTGGTGAGGCAAAAGCAGAAGTTTTCTTCTTCTAAACTTAGTATTAAAGCATCTTTGGGAAGTGGGGTAAAGATGGAGAGCTACAGGAGCCAATATACTGTAACATAAACCTGTCCTCCTTTGAGCAGTGCCTGGTGGAGCTCCTCCTCTGGTTAGTGTCACCCTGTCACTTACACACCACTTCACAGCCTGGAAGCCTCGTGTATTTCCCTGAGCTTTCCTACTGCCATAGAGCATGAGACTGTTTCTCCCATTATGAGCAAAATCTGAAGGACTGAACTTACAAAAGACACTTTTTAATGAGGTGTGGGCTTTAGTGTTAGAGGGTCCTAGGGGACTGTATGACGTGTTTAAAGAAAAGCATCAAATAGAACACAGCATAGTGGTTTCTGATGCATTTTCAAAAATTCTAATTTTTTTATTAGAATAATTTTTCCTTGAACTGCCTCATTTGGTATTAGAATTTAAACTTTCGTTTCCATCATTTTATTTTAATAGAGTAACAGTAAATATTTACATGGAGGGGGTATGAAGAAGAAGGGGTAGTAAACCAACCAAAAAATGCACTTTTATTTGTTTTTCTTCTTATGTCTGTCACCCTCTGTATAGGTTGTAGTAGCTGGGAGCTTGGGAGAGGATCCCCTACTCTGCCTTGCTGTTTTTCAGCCCCGTGGCAGCTTATGCAGGATGATGCCACCTAATATGGACTCATTGCAGGAGCTAGGCAGTGCCTACTACTGCTGGCAGGAAGAACAGCTGTCTGTTTAAAATTTTAAAAGGCTTTTTGCTGTGCAGAGGGCTTAGGCCTCCTTCTCCAGTGTCTGAACCACAGGAAAACCCACCTGGTCTCTACTTCTAACCTCCAGCCTTTTCCCATTGCAGGGTAACTTTTTAAAAAAAGATAATGGCAAGCTATATGAGAGAACAGTCATGTTTCTTGTGTTCCTTCCATACGTATCTTATGGGGAAAGAGGGAGCTACCCCAAGGGAGGGATTCATTCTTTTAAAAATATATATATATCTGCAGTCCTGAGGAAAATAACAAGGTACAGGTGAGGTAATGTAACTATCCATGAAATAGGGAGAGATGTGGCAGCAGAGATCTGGGGATCAGTAAAGATGGGCCTGTGTTAACACGGGAAACAACTCGTGGCATTGCAGTGACTGCAACTGTTTGTCATATGCATTGTTCTTTAAAGCCCTCTGGGAATAATAAATCTTTGAAAAGGCACACACTAAGTGGCTGGCCCACTGCATGTCTTTCCACATGTGTTTGTGCTGTTGGTAATTTTGTGGTTATTAGCTACATTCATGGAGTAATTCCTATAATTCCTGGTTCATGGCTATATCCTTTAGCACACTAAATGGCAGCCTGTTGTCTGTGAGAGACCTCTGATGGCAGTGTCAAGGGCCCAAGGAACTCCAGTGAAAGCAACACTGAAAATACAGGAAATAATGCGCAGTAACAGACAAAAACGTGAGGCAGCTGCAGCTACTGCTGTGAAAGCTGAACTAGAGTTCAGGTCAGTCAGCTTTCATGCCCTCTGTTAGAAGGTTCATCTGCCCCTTTCCTGGTGGCCTTTAGTGCTGGCTGGCCACGTTACAGGTGTGTTCTGGGCCCACTTTATACTGACAGAAGTGAAGGAATCCTGAGCAGTCCTGCTGGCCTTGTGCAACTTGCCGAGTGAGAGACTGTTCCTTTCTTCTCTTAGACTACAGAGGAGCAAACCCTGATGTGTACAGGTACTGTTCATGATGCCTGGAAAACTACCAGTCCTTTCACCTAGATCTGTGTGATTCCCTTTCTTGATCTCCCACGGGACTAGGAAGTGGCTGAACAGGCTGATTTGTCCAATTTCATGGGAGAACTGAAATAATAAGGCAACAAGGCAAGAGCAAATGGCATCATTGTTCAGAAACTGGTTATGCAGCTACTGTCTCCCTGGCTGGCTTCAGGGCAGAGAAAGACATGTGTTGCCCAGCTCTGGTTAGTACATACTTGCTGCAGAGCAGGAGAAGCACTGTTTTTGTAGAGACTTTATTAAATAAACATTGGGAAATTCTTGGAAATATTTTCTAATCTTGAAGCTGTCCCTCCCCGGATTTTAGCCACATGCTACAAGAGTGGAAAAGTTTTGCAGTTGACAGTATCCAGAAAATGTCATTAAGGTTGCTAATAAGATCTTGGCCTATCTAATTTATTTTATTTTATTTTTTGGCCAGGCAAGCCCTCTTTTGGCTGAAGCTGGGCACCTTTCAGTTTGCTGTCTTTCGGCCTGTGCTCATATTTTTATCAATAGTGCTTTGGACTAATGGCAATTACGTCCTTTACAATGTAAGTAACTATTTTAATCACAGATGGTCCTCAAAATGCATAGGTTTTAGGGCTGATGTAACCATCTTAGCCTACAACTAAACTCTGAAATCTGGGAGCACTTCCAAATGAGCCCTTACTGTATTCTTTTGAGACCCTGAAGCATATAATTTCTTCCTTCCTCGACTCTCTTGGAAAGAAATTGGGCATCAGGGAGGGTTGAGCATCAGATTATGCTCCAATATATTTCCTAGCTTGTATGGTTAGGATAGTGGCACTGCAAGTTGCCCTGTGGGATGTATCTGCCCTGTGCTTTGTAAGGCACAGCGTTAAAAAACGAGTGTATGTACTGGCATGTTAAGAGGAAGCCTAATTCTATTTTTCTCAGCAAGTCATGGTGACTTTTATATCTGTGCAAAATGAAAAGATAGTTCTGTACTTCTACTTTGTACCAGGTAACCTGAAAAATTATGGAGAAATTTGTATCTGATAATGATTTGGCACCTCTTGGATAACTCAGAGTAAAAATAATATTTTTGTTGCTGTTTCATGTTAGAAAATGAATGACCCACCTGAGATGTCAGGCTGAACATGCTCTCATGAGCTGTTGAGCATTGCCAGGTGCTGCTGGGGTCTCTGAAAAGGCACACACTCCATGGCTGGCAATTGCAACACTGAGGGGTTGTGTCACTTGGCAGCTCCCCAGGCTGAACACCTCTCCACGTTGGTGCCTGCAGGAGGAGAGTGTGCCAACACTCCAGTTGGTACTGGGCAGTTTCCCCATGCAAAACCCTGCAACTGCTGCTGCCACCAGCTTTCATGGGGAGATAGAAAAAAGCATTTTAACATTATCCAGTTCACAACTCCTTCCTGGAAACTCAAAAGTAAGGTTGTATAAGGTTGTGTGATTTGCTTCTCAGTCGTCTCCCAAAGGACCTGAGCTATGGATCAACTGCTTCGTTGGTGCCCTCACCCTTCTTGCTCTCTGGGCAGTAGGGATCATGTTTCGAAAAGTTCGGATTCTCCTTAAGTGTAAGAACATTATCCCAAAGTTTGCTCTTTATCAGGTGAGAACTTTAATATTTCTGGTAAGAATTTCTCTTAACTGCTGATACTACTCTGCCTCTCTAGTTCTTGCTCCTTTGTTGAAAATTTTTGGTATTTATTCCCATTAAATACACAGTGCAAAGCCATATTTTCACCTGATTAAAGCTGCATCCCTTTGAAGCACTCTCCTTGGCTGCAGTTCAGTTTCACTGTGAGCCAATTTACCTCTAGTCTCTCAGGAGTGCTGGAGATGTGAAAGCCATGTAAAATCTATTTATCTTTAGACCACTGAAATCACAACAGCACTTTCTGTGGGGCTCGAAGGAAGCTTTGTAGATGTGGTAGCCTGAAATGCAATGTTAAAATGCTGATGTGTACCTCAGAGAGGATATGTTGCATTGTCCAGGCAGATGTTGTTCAATCTGTTCTCCACAATATGCTGTTTTAACAGTATTTTTCTCGGCCATTCTGCACTTCAGGATTAGATAACAGTGAAAATACTGGCTGCAAATCATTAAATAGTAAGGAACAGAACCACACAGGTTAGATTGAAAAAGCACAGAGACAAGGCCACCCTCTTCCACATCACTCTGAATAGAGTCCAGCGGAATCCTTGGACATGTGTCCTTCTTGAACAGCACATCCATCAAAGCTGGGGCACTGAGGTTAGGTAAATTATTAAGCACTTATAAAGGCAGTAAACAGGATGGTCATACCTGCAAAGCTGTGTTAGGGCGAATTCAGGTTTGGGATGGCAAACTCTGTTGATGTGAGGGCTTGGACTCAGGCAGTTCCAGCAGCTACAGAGGCACTTGGATAACTCCGTGGCAGCAAAGGTTTGGCTCAGTGTAATGTGATGCATAAGTGGTGGTTGCTGAACTCAAACTGTGAAGAGTCCCTCACACCTTCTGGCAAAGAAGCCAGTCTCTTGTCATTTGGGGACCACATCTCCCTGCTGTGGCAAAAAGAGGAGACAACAGGAAAAAATGTTCTTTGAATCTTTCTTTCATTAAGGAAGAACATAAGCTCATGGGTCAAATTAACTGGCACTTTTTAAAAACCTTGTTACCTATTATTCAGAACTCAGTATTATTTGAAATCTCTGCAGGGAGGTCTGTGTATAATGTACCTCCCAAATGAAGGGCTGAGAAGAAATACTTTTCAAGTCCAGCATTAATTTAATACTCCTATTCAGAGCAATATCATCCTGACCTTAAGATGAATTCTTCAGAATGGCAGGCACCCTGCTGGTAGACTGGGGGAAAGGGAGGGCAAGCAAGGAGGAATGAGGCAAAAGAGGTTCTGTTATGAAAGCAGAATTGTTGTGTGAACTATAAACCCCTTTCTGGTAGCTAAGGCATTTGTTTTCCCTTTCTGGTGCAGTTTATTGTCATTCTGAACCACCTGCAGACCACTATTATCAACATACTTGCTACACAAAAAATCATTCCCTGTGCTCCACCACTCTCCTCTACAGCAAGAGGATCATGTAAGTTTTTTGGGGGAATAATGTTCTTCATTTACTTATAAAAGTACCAATTCATTGTTGCTAATGGCAATCTCTGGTGTTTTCCCAAAATATAAATTTTCATGGTATCGCTTTTGGAGAATCTCATTTTTTAGCTTAAAAACAGGAACAAAACTTTTATAGCTGTCATGGTCGTAGAGAACAACTTGATAATGAGAAGAGCTGGAATCAAAAATGAGAGGAAAAGAAATCAACCTGCATAATTGCTGTTAAGCCTCTTGTGTTTTGGATGCATAATTTGTTGCACACTTATTGGTGGGCAATACTGGAATTCTGTAACTGATGTCATTGCTGAGTGTGAGAGACATGGGGACAGGATGATAGGGTTTGTTCCTTTTGCACACATGAAAATTAATAAGCCAAGTACTTTTTTGTCTGATAGTAATTTCCCCTTTGGGGGGCTTTTATTTGTCTCCCTTTTTCTTTTTTTTTGGCAGATATAGTCCAGCAGCTGCTCATCATGGAAATGTTTCTGATAACTGTAATCTCAAGGGCATTCTATCGGAGAAAATACCATGACCTAGAGCCTCCGGAGTGTGTGGCTGAAGAGCCCGGGGACAAGAACCAGACTCCTAAGATTATCCTGAATGGTGCAGTTGTTGAAGATGGATTGCCAAAGGTTTAGAAGCCTCCTGTGCTCCTGTTATGCAGGAGCTGTAGGATCAGCTTCAGGAACTTGTATATTCTTGCACCAAAAATAGCCACTGCCCACGTCGGAACAACTTCTGGCATAAATTCCTGTGAGCTGCAGTACTGAAAGGACCAGTAAAGATAATCCTGTTGATTCTCCAGCAATGTGTGCATGGTGTGTTTTCACACCATGTAATTTACTAAGATTTTATACCATTTTATACTGTTACTGGGCACTTGATGGTGCCAAACTGTCTTATCATATGATTTTATTTTGTTTTTATTTTTTTAGCTATTAGAATGGCCATGATTTAGAGTTAATTCAGAGTAATTGTTTTTCATCTTTTTTGGCTTTAAAAAATCTTATTTCACCCTGGATTGCTGTCATATGTCCAACACAGCATTTTTCCATGCTTCCTCCATTACAATAGATCATCTCTCACTCTATGCCACAAGCTCACCATAGCTAATTCTGATCAGTAAATACAGTCTCCTATGTTTGTTCTGAAATCCCCAAACCCATGTGGGCTATCCATCTACAGAAACAGTGATCTCTCTAAGGCAAAGCTTTTTACGTTCCCTGGCAATTCAGCTCCTAAATTGGAAAACACACAATTACTCTTTGGAAATAAGTCAGGTGTTCTTCCTGTGGACTGCAGGTTCTCCGTCACCAGCCTGGAAAAAGAAAGCAGGAGTTAAAATCTGGGATGTCTTCTGCCACTGGTCTATGGTGTTACATGGTGCTTTGGTTTCTGCTTGGTAAAGGGGGATAGTGATACTCAGGATCCTTGCACTAACAGTGACTGAAAGGACTGTTGGGGTGCTGGTCACCAGCCAGCTGGACATGAGCCAGCGTGTCCCCAGGAGGGCAATGGCACCTGGCCTGTGTCAGCAGTAGTGTGGCCAGCAGGACCAGGGCAGGATTGTCCCACTGGGGAGGCCACACCTCGAATCTTTTGTTCAGGTTTGGGCCCCTCATGACAAAAAGAGCATTGAGGTGCTGGAATGTGTCCAGAGAAGGGCAAGAGAACAAAGCTAGGCAGATGGGGTCACAGTATACTTTGGGTTGGAGGAGACCTTTAAACGTCATCTAGTCCAAGTCCCTGCAGTGAGCAGGACATTTTCACCTAGATCAGGTTGCTCAGAGTTCCATCCAATCTGACCTTGAATGTTTCCAGGGATGGAGCACCTGCCACCTCTCTGGGCCACCCATGCCTTTATTTTATGTCTCTTACTTGAAAAATTTCTTCCTTCTATCTAAAGTTCTATATAGCCTAAATCTACCCTCTTGTAGTTTAAAACCCTTATCCCTTGTCCTCTTGCAACAGGCTCTCCTGAATAGGGTGTCCCCATCTTTCTTGTAGTCCCCTTTAGGTACTGGAAGGCTACAATAAGGTGGCCTCTTCCCAGAGCCTTCTCTTCTCCAGGCTGAACAGTCCCATCTCCCTCAGCCTGCCTTTGGAGGCTGAAGTGCTCCAGCCCTCTCATAATTTCTGTGGCCTTTCTCTGGACCCACTCCAACACACAGTGAGGCTTTATTTTTTGCTTACATTGAATTAAAACATTGCATTCAATTTGGGAGTTGGTGGGAAATGAAATATTCTTAAAACAACAAGTTTTTATTCTGAAAACAACCACCTGAAGTAGAAATTGGGGCTGACTTAAACAAAATGTTTTCTTTCTGATTGAGGTCAGAAACAGTATTTTCTTTAACAAGTGAAGGATTCCATTATAGTAGAAAACTTGAATTGTTTTTGTTTTGAAATGGTTGACACAATTTTTATATTTAATCTTTTTTTTTTTAAAGTAGGCAGTCTGGGAAATTAATACAGATTTTTTGAACTGCATTAATTTGAGACAATCTGCACTTTTCCCCTGAAAAATAATTTATACTCTGCATTAGAGTGAGTGCATTAGAATTACCTGGGATCAGCTAATTTATTCTTAACATGAGAAAGCTTCTTAATGTATTTTAACATTAGCAATACTGAATTTCATAAGAGCATCTGGGATGGTTGGCTGCAAGTTCAATCAGCTTCAAAATTGGAAAATAAAATATTTTGAGCTGGTAAGGCATCTTTGTGTTTTCTCCAGGGGAAGTGCTTTGATGGGTAGGATCTGTGGCATGGAAAAGCAGACCCACGTGCTGTAGCATGGAGAGTGCGTTGGAAAACTGATGGAGTAAGTGTGGTGTCTGTGTAAGAAGTGGTGTCTGTAGGTCCAGAGGAGGCTGCTGGGGCACAGCAAAATTCTTCACTCATCCCTGTTGGGCTGGTATCTGTCATGTCTCTGCAGTGCCTGTTAAATATATCTTGTAAATATCAGTGTGGGCCTGATTTAGCCACAGGTATCGCTAGCTGTTACGGTTTTGGATAGTTATTTAATACTGGTTGTGACCTTCATATGACATATTTCAGCAATAAGGTGTGCTGTGGTGATTGTCAATCAGACTCTGGATTTGGCAGCAAATCTGTTTACTACATACAGTCAGAGACATACAGAGACCTCATTCCATACATCACTTACTTAGAAGCCATTTCAGAGCAAAATTAGACATACATTTTCTTAAATACATGCCTAAGAGCTTTCCTGAGTTACAGCTCATGTGACTGTAGCAGAATGTGTGGGCCTTCTTGTTATAAATTTTGTTTTTCTTTTTTTTTTTTTTTTTAAATTAAGACTTTCTTGCTCCCCTCTGGCTCAGACCAATAGCTGTGCTCTGCCTAACTGAGGTGCCTGGAAACAGGTGGCCTCCCTTGCAGGGTACTTCATTCAGGTACTCTTGAAATGAAAACATTGCAAGTCACCACCTCCAAGCTAGACCTTAGTCAGTCTGGAGATGGAAAAACAAAACAGAGAGCCATAAATCCCTCCAGTCTCAGTTCTGATAACCATCTCTTTCAGGTCACTTTCAACTCAGTGTTTGTGATTGAAGTATTTGAAAACAGTTGACAAGGGCTAGAAGATAAATTTCACAACTCATTTTATACAGCTGTAGTAAAGTAATAAGTGTTAGGGTGAGTGCATAGCCTTTATGCAGTGTTTGCCTGGGATTATCGTGTGAGGAAGGGTAAAGGTAATATTATCAGTGTTTTCTGTGATTAACAACATTAAACAGAGATAAGCAGAGGTGTGTGATTGAGGGTTAAGAGGCTTCAGGCACGTGGAAGCAATTCATTAGAACGTGGGAAAAGATGAGTCATATGCTTTGGGTGTCCATGTGCTAAAGATGCAGGCAGGAGGGTGAACGCTGGCCATGAAGTCTCCTGGAGTGTCATGCAGGGGAATAGAGCCCACACACAAGGGGTGGAAATCTCTAACACCTTGTAATGCTGCAGGAGTGGGTTGGTAAACAGAAGCTGCTCCATGCTCTTTTCCACCTGTCCTTCAAGTTATTAAAGCAACAGTAGCTTTAATAGAAATAGAATAGAATCCTTCCTGTTTCAGAAGATCATGGTGTGGGCTCCTGTTGGTTGCAGCATGGGCAGTAGCTGGAACCTTGAAGAGGTTCCCTCAGCAGACCTCCTTGAAAGGCAAGCTTTGCCATGCCTTTGTGTGTCTCGTGTCTCAGGCGTCTCACCAAAGGCCTCATGCCTCAGTGCCCAAAGGATGTGTTTCAGGAGTTAAGAGGGTGCTCTGCTGGCTATAGAGCTTCTTATCCCTACATCCCACCCTTCAATTGTCCTGTGTGCTCCTTCACCCTCACACTTGCCTCTGCCTTGTTCTCCCTTGCTTGAGAAAAAATCATGTGAGTACCCATCAGGGAGGATGTGCTCACACCTGCAGACCCAG
>VYXD01006161.1:87788-185361 GCA_013397195.1 Hylia prasina
TGCCATTTCTTTGCATGCAAAAGAGGTTTGTTACACCTATACTGATGCCACTTCCTGAGAACTAATTGAACAGTTGGTGTGCTGCTTAAGTCTCAGAATAGCCTTTATTACATTTCAAACAAGGAAAAGGAATCCCTACTGTGGAAAGTGCACTGAAAAACAGGAAGAAGATTTTGTTCAATAGCCTTTACATTTTTGTGGGAGAATTCAGACAAATTTTGACAATAATTTGGACACATTTTTTGTCAAAAATTTTAACAGGTTTTTTTTGGTCAGTTCTAAGGAGAGAGCATCGTCCAAAGACAATTTCCTTTTCATTTGCACGTGTTTTTTCCCTTCTTAACTACACCTAGGCCCCATTCTCTAACTCCTAACTGCCCAACATCCCTTATGCAGGGAGGATCACAGCATATATAGAGAACTAGTGGTAGGATAAAATTACTTTTGGTTCCTTTAATGCAATTTAACAGCTGAAAAGTGTCAGTCTCCCCTCTAGAGAGTCAGGCATCAGATCACAGATGTCATCTGGGAATTAAGGAACACTTTCCACACAAGCTGAAATTGGTGCAGATATCTTGGAGAACTGCTAAGCTGTGAGAAAGGGCTGCCAGACATTCTGCAGAGCAGAGCCATAGGGAGAAAGGGCAGATTGCTGCCAAGGGGCAGAGTATTGACACAGAGACAATTAACAGCTCAAGGGCTCTCAGTGAGGAAAAAACAACACAAAAAGCATTCAGAACTGCAGAAGCAAAACCAAGTATCCCAATAATAGCAGCTGAGTAATGTCAAGGCTCAGCCCTCTCCAAGCAGTCACAGCCCTCTTGGCTGAAGCAGCCTAGCCAGCCCTGGCTGCTCCAGCGCCTTATCAAGGGTGGTGAGCACCTTGTTATCTCCACCCACGTGTTGTGCATATTGACCAAGAAATCAGAAGTTTAACTCCTTTAAGCTGTGAAATTGATTTTGCTGAGGCTTGGTACCTAGCAAAAGGGAGAGGTGTTCTGTACAGGCAGCACCTCCTTATCTATCACCCTTGGCAAATCCCTGCCTTAAGAGCCAAAGCAGGGACTAGAAGCAGCATGGCAACAATTTTTGAATTTATATTAATCTTTTATTGCCAGTTACTGAAAAAGGTGAGTTTTGAGTTTCAGTGTCTCCCTGTAGCCTTGTCATACCCAGCCAGCAAAGGGTGTGAGCTAATTGTTAAATTCAGTTCAACAAGTTCCTCATTAGGGTGAAATTACCTGAGTTTGAAATCTGCTAATTTTCCAATCAGGGTGAGTGTTTGCACTTGTGATTTGGAAATAATTAACGCATGGTATAACATCAAAACCTATGTAAAGGCTAATGTTGAAGGACTAATTTCCTTGGCGTGAAAGTGGTGTGCTTGGTTTCCCCAGAGTTCTATTACTCTTCTTTCAGTATTGGCATCTCCTGTGTAAGGAGTTCTTGTATTTAGTTAAAATGTTTCTCTACACAGTTATACTTTTTATGATAATTTTGAAAAATTAAACCATTATCCTCCAGGATTGTGGGTAATTTTTATAAAATGTGATGTATTTATTTCTTCTTCCTCCTGTTTATGCAGAATGTCCTAGAATTACTTATTTCTGTTTTCCCTAAAGGAAGACAATAAACTGATTAGGACTTTAGCCTGAGTTCTGCAAATTTTCAAATGTATCCTCTCAGGACATTCGTAGGAATGTGAATGCCTTGTAGTACTTAGAAAGAAAGGAAGTCCAGGTAGGACAATTAATTAGGAAAGCAGATATGTATGTGAGTGAAACAAACATAGTTGGAAAACACAAACGATTTTTCTACCTTACTTTCAGCAACCCTGAATTCTAATATCTGACATAGCTCAGATGGTCAGAGCATGGTGCTAATAATGCCAGGGTTGTGGCTTTGAGCACTGTTTGGGCTAATTCACATAAGAGTTGATGATCTTTTGTGGGTCCCTTTCAACTCAATATATTCTGTGATTCTGTATTATTGAATAACAGTAGCTGGTATAAACCAGGTATTTTTTTCTGGTAAATGGTGCTACCTTTGTAGCTTAGAGCATGGCACTAGGAAAACTCAGTGCATTAGTGACCTGCCACCACAGGGCTCCAAAAGGAGAGGAGTGACTTTAGTCTCTGGTAGCCAACTCCACCCAAGTGTTAGTCCTGGTGTGAGTGTGCTGTGGCTTTTGACAAGCAGGGTGTGACTTGACAGGTAGTGACAAGGAGAGGAGCCCTCTCCATGAGAGCAGGCAGCCTACCAGAGGTCCAGTTTCAGCCAGGGGAGCAGTGGCACAGAGTGTGGTATGTAAGCCCTGCCTGCCTACAACTGGCATGTGGGGCTTTTCTTTGCTTTTTCTCACAGTGTTGCCTTTAAACTCCTGAGACCTCCAAGCAGAGCCTCCCACAACAAAGAAAGCCATCAAAGGTAGGGAAGCTTGAAATGGCATCTCATCTCCCAAAGCTTTGTCAAGCAGCATTAGGCAGAAAGGCTGCCTCGAGAAGCCCTGGGATGGAATGTGGTTCTTTCTGGGCAGCTGTATCTTCTCGCTTCTCCACAGATATCTGTGGCAACTGTTTGCACTGAGATAGGAATTGTGTTCCAGGTACTTGTGAGTCAGCTCTTGGGAATTCCCTTACTGGAATAGCATCTCTGACTTAGGTAACGTGTTTTGAACATTTCCAGTACCATAACTGTTTGGAGCTTTCTCTTCTCAATGCATTTTTTGATGAATGTAAATAGTTTGCTTTTCTTCTTTCACAGAGGAAGCATTTTTGATTTGTGTCCATGCCCATTCACACTGCCAGAACTGCACACAGAGGTGGTAGAGATTTGCATTTTCATGCAAGTGAATGATTCCCAATGAGCCTTTTAAAGCTCATTGCTTATGAACTACTATTGCTTGTGAAATTCTGGGCTGCAAGTCTCATATCCCTTTTTCTATTGCTCTGTTTCTGTTCTGCCTACTTTTGTTCATGACATCAGCTGCTGTGGCTTCTGTGCTTCAAAAGAAATTGTTCACCTCTGATCTGCTTGCTTTGGTTATGGGCAATACCTCCTGTCAAACACCCAGAGCTGTGAGACCATCTTCTTTTTCCCCTCCTGTCTCAAGTGTCCCCTCACACTGCTTGTATTTGATGTGGTAAAGTGAGCATGGTCAATTGTCTGAGAGGGGCTAACACCTTAACACTCATGATTTAGATTGGAGATGATTGCTTATTTTCCTGAAGCTATTTGTTTTCTCTATGTACCTTAGCTTTTACTTTTTTAAAAGATCGAATTTCAAGTTCCAGTGAAGTAATGTTGGCCATTTCACTCTGGTTCTTTCTGAGCAGCTATTGTGTTACAAAAGACACACCTAGCAACTTGGGGATAATTTTTTCTGCAGTGCCAGCTGCCTTGGGAGTTGCTGAAGAACCCACAATGTACAGGCAAGAAAGATCAAAGCCTTTAGATCATCTGGCAGACCAAGTCCTGCCTGTTGTCTGCCAGTGATGTTAAGGAGATAGAGCTGAACCAATAATTTTCTTTTTCTTTTGGTTACATGCTGCTTTCTACTAGGCAACCTCTTCTTTCATGCTCCTTCCTCCCTTTAAAATTCCCTTATTGGAGGTCCAAAGATCATAGTCTCCTGCCCCAGACCACCTGGCCCTTACTGAAATGGGGGATGTCTACCAAAGTCCCCTTGTGAGATGTTGCCTTGTTTGGCTGCCTGCAGGGGACCCAGGGCAGCTCTGAGCCCCCAGGTAAGTAACTGAGGTTAAGATGGTCTTTGCTCTCAGTATAATTATGTGTCAGAAAACCAGAAGGGTTCTGGAAGCTGATAGCAGTCTCAAGCCATTCTCTGCTTTTAATGTAAATTGACCTGTTGTTTAGTGCTGGCCCTGCAGATAGAATCCCTTGGAAGGCCACAGGGAGGTGCGTGTCTTGTTCATTTCCTGAACAGCCAAAGTGGTTTGTCACATTGCAAGGCAGCAACCAGCAGCAGCCAAGGAACCAGCTCTCAGGTGAGCCTCGCTTCTGTCCTGTGCTGCAGCTTCTTCAGCAAAGCTGCATGCACGAATTCATTGCAAAGGAATGAATTAAAGTTGTTCTTGTACTGATTTTAGTGGGATTTTGAATTGCTTTTGTAGCATTAAAAAAGAGACAATGCTAGTCTTTTGCCAGCAACCCATCATCAATTTTAGCCTGTCTCTCCCTGAAGGAGAAGAATGCTGATAAATGGAGAGCGATTAATAGGATTTAATTTAGATTTATCATTCTTAATTTTCTAGACTTAAAACCTCTCCTTGAATGGCTCTTTTTGAAGAAGTGATCTAAATCCTTTATTAGTTTAATAGGATTTGGCTAATATTACTGACCTTATCCCATCCCCAAGCAGGATTTCCACTAACAGACTAAACAGATCTCCCTGACACTACGGCAAATCCTCTCTGTAAACAGGTATAGCTGAGATGACACTTGCTATCAGTACTTTTCCTCTATGTGAGTAAGCAATCCTGTTGAAACTCTCCTAAAGAGAGGTGAGACAAGTGTGACTAAGTGTCTGCTGGCTGTTTTTTCTTTAAAATCATGTGATTAATTACTTTAAAGTTTTCTTCTTTCTGTACTCTTCTGCCACCTGAAGCTGGATGAAGAAACCCCTGCAATTGTGTTGCACTAAAAAATTGCAGTGAGAGATGATTAGTGTCACTAGCCTCTGAGGTTCCAGCACGCTGTCACTGGGCTAGCAAAAGAGGCTGAATTTGTTTGTGCCAGTTCATCCCCATTTAATTTCTTTTTATTCCACAGTCTCTCCACGGGTTTCAGTACGATACCAGGAGAAGAAACTTAATTCTGCTAATGAAGTCAAAATCACTGTATTTGAGATAATTCCTTGCCCCTGTTGGGGGCGGGGGGGGTGGAGGGAAAGGAATATAATAAAATAATTCTGTCACACCCCCACTCCCTTCCTCCCTGCCCCGTGCTTTGTTTCCACATTTCTTCCCAGATGAGGAATTCACTGCAGCAGCCACAGGGTAAGATATATCACAGATTACAGAGCGAATCTCCCTGAGGAATGCTCAGGGAGACTCCCCCTAAGGATAAGTGGTCTCTGCAGGCTGAGCCCATTCCCTCTTACCTTCTCCGATAACCAGATTACCAGCAAGTGCCGGCTGAAGCGTTCGGACCAACATCTGGGGCGCGCAGCTGTTCTGCAGGCCGGGGAGGCGCGGGCTCGGTGCCCGCGGGCTCTGCCTGCCGCCGGGAGCCCAGGGAGTCACTAGATGGCACACTGAGACAGCGCACTGCGCCAGAGCCCTCCCCACGACCCTGCCCCGGAATTTCAGCCTGTAAACTCTTCGTATATTTGTAATCCCGTGGTTCTTGAGTGTATAACTCTAAACTCCATATAGAGTGCTAGCTACTGTCTTCACATTTTGGTCAGACAAAACAATTCGTCTCTACGCCTGGAAATCAAGGACACCTTACTGTCTCAAATTCTGAAATGTATAAAAAAAATGAGTTGGGGGAAGAGCAAATTGGGGATAAACGAATTCATGACCTGAAGCTGTAATTGGAAGAGTAATCCCCAATATGCAAATGGACCTAACTTATAAAAGTGTGAAAACTTGTGACAAGACGTCCATTTTGGGTGTAGCCCCTTGGGGAGGCTTCATCTGCCCTTAATGTACCTGAAGGCCCTTCATTAAAAATGTCCACTTTTTATTCTCTAAATTTTGTCTGGCCTCTGTTTTAGGTAAGCCCAAAAAAGGCATCAATGGGACACCCAATCCTTCCATGCACAGGCTTCCTCTATGTTTATCATATTTTTATTGCAGCTTCCTGCCTTCACTGGCAAGCAGTTTATTATTAGCATACAAAGCTCAATTTCTTTGCCTTCAGTTAAGTAATATTGCTGTCTTTGATTTTGGAGGACGTGTTGTTTCGGCTGCTTTAAGGAATGTCTGCAAGCAGTGATACGACCCTGGCTGCCACTCCAGCAGCAGTCACACATCTGGAAGGTTAGGGGGATCTGTGATTTACCTGGGACGAAATAATGCACAGCGAAGCCCTTCCTGGGTACTGATTTGAAAGAACAATTTTTACAGAATGTTTTTACCACTTCCATCCTTTCACTTGCAGTCCGCAATAGGATTTAAGATTGATATCACCAATACTATAAACAATAAGAATCAAGGCTTGTTTGCCTCTTAGCCATCCATGTCTAAAAAATGTAAATCAAAGCAGGTGATGGGTGCCATTCTCAATTCTTGCTTGGATCCTACTCTATTAGTCCTGCAAGGTGGACGCTCCATCTCCTTCAGATACAGTGCTCCTGTGTGTTGCAATAATCACAAATTCAGTGAAATTACTCCTATTGTACCTTTTGCTTTTTTAGGTAATTTCATCCTTGTCCACAAAAGAAAGTTAATGGCATGTGAGGCTATATACATATGCAGCTCTTGAGCCCTGCCCTCCACATGGAGACACCATGCTGGGACCTTGGGCTGGTTCTCCAGCTTGTGTTGAAGTCCACTCCCTGCCTGGCACAAAGCAAACAGCTCCTCAGGGATGCATTTTTACAGCTTGTCAGTCTGATTGTGTCTACAGTAACGGTTTAAATTGGATTAGTGGCTGTGAAGCAAACCTCCTAATAGTGTTTCTAATGATGCCTTGGGCTGACCTCCAAGCACTCCAGCAGGATGCCTACTGTGGGAAACTACAGGGGGAAATGTGCTCCAGGAGCACACCTAGAGCTCCCCAGCTGCCAGCAGGCCATCCCTGCCCATGGGACCAGCCTAGAGCTAATCCAAAATGTGAACAATTGGAAATACCAAGTCCTCAAAGCAAACCCCTGCACTGTACAGACATAGCCCTATGGTGCAACTTGAGTAGCCAAATTTATGAGGAGATACTGTTCCTGATACTTAATGTGAAATTTCTCCCAGTCTTCCTGTAGGAGCAGTTCTTGAATTTGTCTGTCTGTGATCTCTATACTGTATGTTGTTTCCTTTAAATTAAAGCTTGTGGAGAAATTTGCCATTGATTAGTAAGAATGTGCCTGCTGTGCAATACTTTTCTTCCCTCCTTTCTCCTTGCCTCTCTGTAAAGTACCAGGCAGGACTGTCCCAGGGATTTGTTCTTCTGCAGTGTTGATGGACATGGTACCAGACACAGGAAAAATTCCATTTCATACAGAGAAGTAACATAACCCCTATGCTACCCTATCATTTATGATGCCAAGGGGTTGAAGCATTTTAAAGGCATGCTGCAATTTGGCTTTAGGAGAATTCAGTCACACAGTGTAGCTGTTTTCAACCTTGCTGGTTTTCACCTTTCACCTTATAATTCTGGTTTGCAACAGGATGCATAAAATCCAAGCTCTGTGTGCCCTCTAGTGAGAACTGATTCCTCCCTTCTTCTGATTAAAGAAGCCCTGTCAGAATTTTAATGCCCTAGTTTAATCTCTCTTTAAATATGGATAGAAGAGGGCCTGTTGATACCACTAAACCATGGAAAAAAGTTCTTCTTCTAGACAGCAATACTAGGTAGTGATGTATGTTATCCAGCTCTGTTTTAGTTGGTGGTATCTGGTAATTTTAGGCCTTGCAGTGTGATTGTGTGGCAAGAAGAAGTGAAGCAGGGGCAAAGGGAGAGGAGGGAGAGAGCCAGGACTAGTGCTCACACCTGCAACCTTTCCTCAGTGGGTAATTTTTCCTTGGGCACCTTCTACTATGCTAAAGATGGCAAGGTTTAGAAACACACAGCAAGTATTTGTATCAGCTAAGACATACATTACACAGGCACAACCAAGAGGCTACTCAGCTAAGTAGTACTCAAGTAATAACTATGACTTAAGTTCTCAAATACAGGATACTTCAGCTAATAATTACCAGTATTACTGTGCAGGTAGGCAGCTGTTGGTTGGGGGGGAGTGTTCATTTCCATGACTCTCTGGAGAGGACTATGATCCCTTGTCTGGCCAAGCTGCTGTATGCTGAATCTCTGCCTTCTTTCTGAGGGTGTTGCAACATTTGCCCTTCCTCAGTATTTTCCAGCTGACTGTTACTGCCTTTACAATTTCACTTCTGCCTGTGAACTTGCTTTCACATGGCATTAGCCTACACTCTTTCTTTCAGCTGGACAAGAATGTTCTAAGCAGGACTCAGCCAAGGCATCACAGCTGTGCTACTGCAAAGACAAACCTTGGGTCACAAGCAGCTGAACATCTGGGCCTCTGCTTAGCTTCTGAAATTTAGCTGCACATTCACATCAGAACAAAGGTAAAGGCATAATATTGCTCTTTGTGTGATACATAGACTGGTGTCATACTGATCATTAACATTGGGGGGTAAATTATCATTAGGGCAGATTAGAACACTGGCTCTGGATATTTTGGTACCATTATGAAGTTCAGGCTGGACAGCTCATCATGACACCAGCAGCAGAGTCCATGAAGTAACTGCTGACTATATCACAGATGGTCTATCAGATAAACACACTGGTTTTGATTTCTGAAATAATCTAGTGATAGAAAATGCCCCACTGGCTCAGACATATTGTCCTGTAGGTTGTGTTAACACCTCAAGAAGGACCAAGTGCACCAGAATGCTTTCGGCAGGCCTGCTGGTTTTCAAACAGGCTGTAACAGATCTGAACAACAAACTTTGTGCTGGAGTCTTCTGAGGAGAACAAGGAGAATATTAGAATCTACCATTTGAAAGTTCAGACAGAAAGGAAGAAGACCAAGCTTTTTGGACAGCAGAGCAGAAAAGCCCTCAGATAACTGAAAGAAGCACTTATATACCAGAAGCTACACATGCAGAGAATGAAGAATGCGATCTTTGTGGAGCAGCTGGAAAAAAAATCTTTGATTTGCTGGTTAATCAGAATATACTGCAGAGAAATCAGTTTAAGGATAATCTCATTTGCTATTTATTTCTGGCTCATATTTCCACAGGCCTGGATATATGCATTTCATCAGTCATCTACTCTGGAGAGGAATGGCATAAATTTCAACACATCTGCTATTTTTGCCTGCAAAATATTCAGAATTGTTTCTGCAGAAGCTATGGGCAGCAGTGGGGGACATTTATTTAAAGAAACTTGGAACAATGGATCACTAGCGATTAAAATAAAAATGGAAATTACATTCTGGATGCAGGAGGCAAATGAGTATTGCATTTACAATACTCTGGCATTTAGCATGTATGAACCATCTTTGAATAGTTGCATTTTGGAAATTTTGAAACCTGGTTGTCTTTTGAAAAATGCAGATTCAAGCTTCTCGTTTCATGCTAATGTGAAGAGGTGAAGGAGAATACCAGTTTGTTGAAACAAGTGAATTAGCATGTGAATGGGGCGTTGGACTTCTCCCTCTTGAAACGGCGGCTTTCAAAATACAAAGTAGGATTTAAATCTCACACTGTGATTTCTCTCTTTTCAGGTCCCCAAATCATTTTACTTGTAGTGCATTAATAGGCTTTGAGCCTGTACCCCATTGACTAGAGGTGCTGTCATTTTTACCAATAGCCATAATCTACAAATCTAGCAATCAATGAAACCTGTTTTCTCTCCCCCTTCCTAATTCTTCTTTTGGATCTCACTTTCAGTTTTCAGGACTGATGGTTATGAAAACACTTGCAAAGTAAGAATGTGAAAGGCAGGTCAGTCTGGACTCTCTCCTTCCTTATCAGATCCTTTTTTTTTCCGGAGGACCACACTGCCAGCCTTGCCAGCAAGGTTTGCCTTCGTGCTGATGTACTCCTTGCAGATAAGAGAGGCTTGCAGCAGTATATTGCTGAGGAAGCTAGACTGCAGTGACAGGAGAATTAGTGCTGCTAAAGGGAAGAGACTTGGGGAGGAAGTTTCAGGAATGTTTCCAGCACCTGGGTGATTAAAATCTCACAGCTCAAGCAGCCTAATCCCATACTGCAACAAGTCAAGCCACCTTCAGCAGAGACTGTGACATTTTTTGCTCATGTGAAGTAAAAACTTAGGAATCTCTGCTGTGAATGAATTTCCCTGACGAAGCAAAGTTTTACCTTCCAAGATCCTCTCCTCCCTTTTCCTCATCTCCTTTCCCCCAAATTAGCCATGGTAACCTGGCCTGCTTTTCAAATACCTGCTTGTATGTGTGCAATGGAGTACATGTTTGTTTTCCTTCATTGCATTTTACTTGCCTCTGGTTAATGATTAAAGCAAAGCAAAACCATTGTAAGCTGGTTCTAAGTGCCTCTGTTAGCAAAGAAGAGAGCTTGCGGTAAGTTTGCTCTGGTGTCATGACACCAGAGCTGGACCACTGTGGGCTGCTCTCAAGTCCTGCAAATATCACTTGGCAAGATGTTCCCTGCCTCACCCAGCCTGCTTTTATTTGCAATTACATTCACATTATTTGTAACACAACATCGTATTTGACAATAACGTGGAGATGCTTCAGTTTTAGTTCTCTTACTTGTTTGGTGTAATCGCTGCCTTCCTCTTATGAAGTAACACTAACCGAGCTCTGTAACAACTGGATGTGCCCACTGCAATCTCAGAGAGTGGTGGCTAACATCCAGTTGTGCTACACTGCCAGCTGGAAAGGTAGCAGGAGGTGCAGTTATATCAGGCTGTTTTAAAGGCTATAAAATTCTTTTTTCTCATGGCATAAGCCAATGTTTGCCTTTCTGACTAAATGACTTCGATGCAATAGCAGCTTTGCTCTGTAGGGGGAAGGTAAGTCACTCAATAAAACAAGTGTTTACAGTCATAAGATAACAAAGGTTGTTTATTTTTGTTTGTTTTTAAAAGGGATGTGTACTTGTCTTGATTGCTCTACTGTGCAATAAAGGTTTTCTAATCAGTTCAGTGAAAACCTTGATTCACACAGGATTGGTGCTGGTACTGCCTTGTATTGAGAGGTAGTGTCTCCCAAAAGGATATATGATAAGACACCTGTAATCTTCTCAAGACAAGGAAATTTAGGTGGTAGCTGGTGGAAAAGACCATGCCATTTTTTCAGTTGAAGTCACCCTGACTGTCCCTTGAAAGTAGTAGCTGGTGTCACATTCCTAAATCTGTTTTACAGTTAGCTGATTTCAATGAACTCAATGTCTGCAATGGAGAATCAGAGAGCTACTGCTGTATCTACAGTAGATGAGATCCTATAGCATGGCTGAACAAGTCTCATGCTGAAAGGAGCGGCTCTACAACCCCTCTGGCTCCTTTACAGCTCTAGAGAGGATCTGTAACTTCCCTCCATTGTTTTGATAACGAGCAGGAAGTAGGACCACCTCTCGGTTTCTGCAGCTCCTGAAGGTGGCACAGCCTGAGGCTGGGTTAATGCCTCGGCTGGGCAAGGAAACATACCTGGGAAAGGGACTGGGGGACGTGTGGCAGCCCCTTGCTTCAGCCAAAGTGCTTGTGGCAAACTGTGAGCCTGATAGAGACATCAGCTATACTTTCCACTTGCTGGACCTGAGGTTCAAAATTATCTGGCATTGCAAAGTCCAGCCACTGCAGACAGCACACCATGGCAATTCAGGACTGGCTTATCCAGAGCCATTAACTGCTGGGTGTCCTTCGATTCTCAAGCCTGAGCATTAATAAGACAGCTGACTGACTTTTGGCCGGGGTCAGGATGTAGGCTCTTTCTCAGAGCTGTCTCAGCTTCTCAGCTTCCTTGAAATAGTTTCCCAAGAGATGTATTAATCTGTTTTTATATATCATGAATGCTATTCTTAGGAGCTACCTTTGATTTGTTCAGTGTGGCAAGGCAGAATACAGAGCTGTATTGAGCTGAATGTTTTAAGTGCACTATTCCCCCACACACTGCAAGTGCACATCCTTATACAGACATGCCTCACATTTGTCTTTGTCTGTATGTGAACCTACATCAAGTCATAAAGAGTGAGTGGAATGTCTGTATTTTACTAAAAGAAATAGAAGCCTCTGTGATATTATATATATGGCCAGTGTATTGGGTTTGCAATTTCATAGTGGAGGGCTACTGTGAGCTTCTGTGAAAGGCTGTGAGAAGCTTCCCCCATGTCCAGCAGAGCCAAGCCCAGCTGGCTTCAGGATGGACCTGCCACTGGCCAAGGCTGAGCCCATCAGCAGTGCTGGGAGTGTCACTGAGGTAACATTTGTAAGAACAGGGGAAAAAAACTGCTCTGGGAACAGCAGCAATTGCAGATAGAGAGAGGAAGGAGTGAGAGCATGTGAGAGAAACAGCCCTGCACATACACCAAGGTCAGTGAGGGAGGAAAAGAGGTGCTCCAGGCAGAGATTCCACGGGGCTCAGCTATCCCCCTTAGCCCATGGAATGCCATGGTGGAGCAGAGACCCACCTGCAGGATCCCTTGCTGGAGCAGGTGGATGCCCAAAGAAGGCTGTGACCCTGTGGGAAGCTGGCCCTGGAGCAGGCTCCTGGCAGAGCCTTTAGAGAGCAAAACCTGCACTGAGCAGGTTTGCTGGCAGGATTTGTGACCCCTTGGGGAATCCACAATGGAGCAGCCTGTTCCTAATGGACTGCACCCTGTGGAAGGGACCCATGCTGGAGCAGCTGGTGAGGAACTGGAGGCCGTGGGAAAGACTCACATTGGAGAAATTCATGCAGGATTGTTTCCTGTCGGAGTGACCCCAAACTGGAGCAGAGGAAGATTGAGGAGGAAGGAGTGACAGAGACAAGGTGTCTCTGGACTGCCTGTAGCCCCCATTCCCTGGCCCCCTGACCTTGGAGAGGCGGGTAGACAATTTGGGTGTAAAGATGATATCCACAAGAGGGGAGTGTGTGTGGGGTGAAGGTGTTTCTGCAGAGAAGTCCAGCTCAAATCTGACACTTTATTTTATCTGGAAATGTGAGAAGCAATAGTTGTGCTCACCACAGGTAACAGCTGTAGCACACACAAGACAGAGTCCCTTTGAGGTATAGGGTAGAAATATCTGGGCTTGATCATGATGCAGGTTCAGCCATGAGTGCACCTGATGGACCCTTTTTTCCTTTCCTTTTCTCTCACTTAGATTAGTTGTTTTGTATTGAATTCCCATTCATTATGCATGTGTAAGATCAAACTACCAGAAGTCAATACCTGTCAAGTGGTTAAGAGCTGGCAAACATCTGCTGAACACAAGTGGAAATGGCTTCTAAAGGCAAGCATTCAGCAACATTAAAAATAAAAATTATCTGTGCTCTTCATTCTGCTTTTCAGTGTGTCCATCACACACCACTCCAGGCTTCAGCTGAGAGGAAAGGCACTGAACTACACAAATGTGGTAATGTTGTTGCTCATTCGAGTGTGACAACCTCTTGTTTAGCATTCAGTTGCTTAATGAAGTGTAAAGATGACTTTGGATCATCAGTAATTCCATTCTTATCCACATCCACATCCATATCCTTATCTAATCTTTCAAAGCTAATCCATCCTACAACAAACTTGCAGGCCTGAGTAATGTTGCAACATGGAGAAAGTAAAACTTCCAGGTTGTCAGGAATCTGCATGGAATCCATTTTTCACCTAAGAAGAGCATTTTATTACTCCTGTTATCTCAAGGCACTCATCTGCAAGCAAACGCCAGAGCAAAAGTTTTCTTCCCACCCATGAAGTCGTTGTGCTATGCTTTTCCACAGATCATCAAAATAATTTGCATAATAATTTGCATAATTATTATTATGATATGTTTTGTAGGTAGAACAGTTGAAAAAAGTATTTATTTGTTTATGTAGCTAAATTACAGTATTTTTTCAGTCATCACCTTTAGGGAGGCTCTGTATGGAGACACAGGATATCTTGCCAAATGGTGCTTCTGGAGAAGTTACCAGCTGTTGGCAGCAAGCCTTCAAGGCTACTTGAAGAAGCCTGAATGGAGCCTTCTACATTTACCAGGATCATGTGCATGGATATGACACATTAACATGATGCATTTAGTTCTCCCTTGGACTGTGTACTTAAAGACAAATTAAAATAAATTCTTGTTTGGCACTGGTATTGAGCTCCACTAGAGGCACGGGTCTGAGAAACCACAATTGCATCCAGATGTGACTCCACCTTATTAAGAGAAACTGGAAATTAGGGTCATGATGCAAGAACTCCTGTACAATACCGACCAGAAAAGCTTATCTCTAACCCAAAACTAGTGCTATTGTAACCCTGACAAGTTTTCTGTTTCACTTAGGGCTAATATGCTATGTCAGTATACATAGACATAACAGTGTTTGCCTATTTTCTCATCTAGACCAGTCTACAAGCTACAGCGTGCACACTATTAGAGAAAATCAAGCAAAATATGTATTGCTTTTTACAGGGCAGAGAAATCCCAGAATCCAGCAAAAAACAGTATCAGCAATAGGTCCAGGATGTCACAGAAAGGTTAAATATTATGTTTAACTTGATCTATGTAAACTAGTTCAGTTTCCTTTCTGTTCACTTTCAATTCAGTACCAAATAAAAGGAGTATATGAAAATGGGAATACTAAAAGCTTATTGGTTGAGCAGTTGCAGGAAAATGTTTTTAACAGAAAAATTGGAGAAACTACAATAATTTGTTTAAACTTTACATGATCTTAAATAAAGACTAAAATGCTCACCAAGTCATGTGCAAATCTACAGAGTGAAAAAGCCCAATGAACAGTAAGAACTGTAGGTTAATAAAACATATCAGGTCAGACAAACATGATACCCAAACCCACTGCAATTGCCTGTGTGTTATATAAAAGTATTCTAGTGCATGTAATGCTTATTGATTTCAGAAAAGCACTTGATGTGATACTGAATTATAAAACTTCTAGCATTTGGTGCATGAGATACAAGGAAATATAATGGGCTAAAAAGGAGGTTGATCAATGCTGAGCAACAAAGTGATGCATCACTGTTCTCTAAGGGCAGAGTTGCTATTGGAACAGAGGCTCTTCCCCACACATTTTCTACTGCCAAGATCTGGAAGAGGAGGCAATCAGAAAATGCACTTGTGCTTCCCTAATATTGTTTGGTTCGTTGGTTTTTGAGAGGAAATGGCTGATGATTCATTATAAATTGTGTGGACTCAGATTTTATTATTATTATTATTAACTTGTCTCTTGGCACACAGGTTCCTCTGGAAAGTGCAGCTCAGAAGCAGGAATTATACTCTGAAAGATTTTTAACATTCAGAAAGCTCCACAATGACAAGCATGACAGCTCTTCTTCCCAGTTGTTACGGGAGCTGAACTTTTATGCTCTTTTGTTTAAGGAGTCCAATAAAATTGGTGGAGTCTCAAAGAATGTTTTGATGTTTCTACAAAAACTGTGGTGTTTCCTGGAAGCTTTAGTTCTCACCTCATGGGTTGCAGTGAAATCAATAAAAACCAGTTTCAGGACAATCTATATGGCAGAGCAGTGAAAGTCCTGGGAAACCTGCTGATCCAATCTTTCAGCCTGCTAGATAGGATGTCAAGTACCAGCAGAGATGGGAACAACTTCCTGTGAGATTATGGCGTTTTTCAAACAAAAACAGTGGTTTCTTCTTGAAGTTTGAGTGCATGGAAAACAAATCTGCTATGCAAAATTAACAAAAAGTACATTTTTATCTCCATGTGACAATTTTCAAAGCAAAGATGACTGAACCCTGCTCCCTTAAATGGCAGATTTTATTCCATTTATCCAAGGATATGAGAACTCTGCTGCAAGATAAACTTCATATAGCAAGGTCAACTCCTTTTCAGCTTTTTCCTCACAAGACCCCTGCAAATTTCAGCTTTGCAAACAAAAAAGTGCTGAGATGATATTCTCCAAAGATAAAGGTATATCAGGGTGTGGTTATGGTTATTCAATCTGAAATAAAGTTTTGAGTTTTCCCCTGGAAGACTCCCTAGCAAGGGAAAGAAAGAAAAAGGAAAATAATAAAAAGTAGAAAAATAATTTCTTTCACAGACACTCTTCTCCTACTAAAGCCAAACTTGCTCTGTCCTTCTCCTCAAATTATATTGTCAATCCCATTTAAAGGACCTAGTACAAAACCCAAAGTTGTGTTTCTTATGTACCAGTGACTCTTCCTCAGCTGCTGTTCTTTCAAGCTGTCTCTGGAAAAGATTAATTGTAAATCCTTGGTACAAGTGTACTTGTAGGTACTTGTAGCTCCTGTAGGACTGCTGGTGATGTTCAGTTTTGCACGTTTTAGATGCAAGTTAGGACCTTGCTGTGGGTTTTTTGTATGTTTGAATGGTAAAGGAAGCACCAAGACAAGTCTTACAGGGATTGCCCTGGTGTGGTTCTGTGCCATTCAGTCACAGCTCTGCCTCACTGGTACCAATCATTCCCTTATGGCAGGACAGGACAAAATACCATGGCAATAAGGATACTATTAAATTCTTTTCCCTGCATTTACTCTCAGTTACCTCAGTGGCAAGAATTTTCTCTCCTGCATGCTTTAACATTTTCAAAAGAAAATAAGCTATTAGTTTTCCTTTAGACATGAAAAGTTTTTTGGCTATTAGAGAGAAATGTAGGTCTGTCCATTAAGCTGGACACACAGATGGTGTCATGTGATAGAGAGCCAACATCAGCTCCATGGTGGCACCACCTTTAATTTAAAGCAAATTACAGAGGACAGCTCTTCAATTGAAGAAATTGTGGAGTTCACACTAAAAAACCCAACACCTCTGAACCAGAGAAACCATTTGACAAGCCATGGTATTTTTGGTTGCAAAGAGAGTCAAGACTTTCTTCAACTTCCCAGCTCTTACATTTGCTGAATGCAGTCTTTAATAGTTTCAGACGGTTCCTTTAGAAAGACTGCTGAACTCTGCTGGTCATCTAACTAGGATGAGAAACACTAAATGCAGTGACTACCAGCTTTTGCTGGCAAAAAACTTGGTAAAAAACCCTTTTCTTTACTTGGGTAATAGACAAGAAGAATGGCTGAAAATGTAGATTATGGTAGCAACAAGGTATAATACTACATGTATATTCCCAAATGCAAGAACTATCAATTTTCTGAACACTGTGAGTAACAGTGCTTCCAAAGTTACCCACTGGAGTGCACAAATACTAGGAAGTGATAAATTATTAAAAATAAAACCAGGTCCTTTTTGAAGTTCAGGAAAGCTTCAGTAAAGAGCCTTATCCCTTTCTCACTCCATGTGTTCCCAGTGTAGCTTTGATTCACTACTTGAATCTACCTTTGAAAGCATATAATGCCAGGTAGGAAAATACAGTGGGGTTATTCACAAATATTAGTACTGTAAAGAGCAGAAATTTGTATGAAACATCACCCTATACTCGTTTTTCCTGTTCTGTGCTGATTTTTCCGTCATCTTGTAAGAGGTATTTTGGGACTATAATTATCTGTGTACATTTTCTCCAAATGACTGTTATTGGTTGTTATTATTATTGTGCCTGTTTCAATTGTACTATCCCCACTCTCAGTGAGTGCTCCTGAACTTTAAGAAATAGGGGTTATATTAACTTCAATATAGGTTTATGTTTTTCGAAAAAAAAAAAACAAACCACCAAAAAACCCCCTGTGAATTCTACAAAGTCAAAATGTCTAGAAAACACTAATAACCATGTTTTCTTGCTTTACACTTTAGCATTACTCTTCCTCTCCTCTGACATCCACACAAAGAAGTTCATTACGCTGAATCCCCTGCAGCTAGTTTATAGACAGACTTACTATGTATTCTGCAGTGAAATAAAACAAGCTTTGTTAAGGAGACTATAGCTCTGGTGTCTTAAAGGTCTGAAATTTTCCCTGTGAATAAATGTTAATTCAGTGAAATACTACATGCAAAAGCTTTGATCCCTGAAAACAAGCACATGTAATATAAAGGTCTAGAAAGAACAAGATCTGTAAATGTAACAAAAACGCATCTTTTAAAATCTCCGTACCAAGTTTGGCTACGAATTTCTGCAGGAGTGAATTTCTAATTGTAACTAAGTGCTAAGAAAACTCAGACTTAGGGAGAATTTTATTTTCTGGTAACTTAATTTTCTGGTTACTAGCCATAGAAGGGTCTCTCATTTATCCCCCTGGCTTCACTGAATTAACATATAAAGACAAGTCCCAAACAAGGAGCAGCAAAGGCTCTTCCATGTACATTCTGGCATTAGGGTACACAGTCCCTCCCTCCCATCATAGCTAAAACACAAACCCAGGGGAGGAAAATTTTTAAGTACTGGCACTGAATCCAGTGGTCAACTGATGGTCAGTGGTCAATCCAGTCAGTACTTGAAATTTCTGAGGGTAGGAAACACCAAAAAGCTTTGGTTTTGCAAACATTCTCTACATCAGTTCCTCTGTTTTAGGGAATAACTCTGCAGCAAAACCTAATATTGCTGCATTTACCTCTCAAAGTTTTTGTGGTTTGTGAGTCAGAAGCATTGATTTTATACAAATTCCAACACAGAAATCCAAGAAAAATTATTAAGGCAAGACTCTTTACTCAGATTTAATTATCCATCTCCTTTGTCACAGTGATGGCCCAACAAAAACTGATTCTATGATGTGTCTGGAGCTCCCTGGGAGCAAGCCAAGGGCAGTGGGGCTGTGTGGTGCTCTCTGGGCCAGGACACCACAGGCATCTTGTCCTCAGTGCAGGGTTCTGGCAAGTGTCCTTACCAAGACCCTACTTCCCTTACAGGTGCTGAGGTTTCCAGTTACCTGTGTGCTCACAGACTTCAACTGAAAAAAGGACTAAGTTGTTCTGGCTACTAAATGGCCATGTAAAAGTGGGTCATCCTTGAACCCTTGGTTAATTCTGGTTATTCCAGATTTGAATCTAACTGGAAAATATGAAAACAATACCCTCGGTAAAAGAGAGATGATGAAAACACCAGAGAAATTCAGCAGTGTTAGGCATTATCAATGTTAAAATTAAATTTTCTTAAAGGGTAAATAATTTCTTTCCTGTATGCCTGTAGAAGGTTTTTAACATATAAACAAAGATGCAGGAGGGTTCTCATAGAATGAGTTCAGGAAGCTTTTCTGCACCAGATATGTTCTGAAATACATAAAGAGGGCAGGTATGAGGTGTAAGAAATCCAGCTGGTCCAAAAAAGCAAAACTCAGTTTATCATTTAATCCTGTTGATCCCAGTGACATTTTGTATTTCGCATGGTTTATACCACTAACTTCTCTTTATTTAGGCAGATGGTTTAAGAACTATGTTTATGTGTATGCTTGCTGCTGTCTTGCCTTGGTAAAACTATAGCCTTTCCCATGTGCATTTGATGTTCTCTCAAGCAAGTCTTGCAGTCTTCTTAAGCACAAGGCCATGAAGAGCTGCTGGGTAGGTCTGGGATTTGAATGTCTCCAAAGTGTGCGTTTGAACAGTTTTTGGAGAATTTTTGGTTATGTCATGCATTTCTCCGGAGCTGAGAGAATCTATTGGGAGTCTGTTTGATGAGAAGAGCACACCTCTTTTTGCAGTGACGTTGTGCATGTCCTCAGTGTGGTTTTAGTCTGTATCACCATAGACAAAACAATTCCAATTTTTCACATGGGTTGGCTAATACAGGTTTAAGAAATTTCCAAAACAAATGATGCTGTGATGCCTTATATTGCAAAAATGACTTTGTGTTTAGAAAGACAATTCAATAGTTAACTGTTGTCTTGCTACTTTTTGAAGCTGAAATCACACTAGAATTACTTAAAAATGTGAAAGATACATAAAATCAAATGGCTTAAATGTTGATAATGAGTCATCCTTTGAAGCTGCTAATTTCATCTTAATGTGGGAAATGTTGTTCTGTCTTTAACAAAAAAAGATATTATTTTCTGCCAGATAATTCTGCACTGATTTCAGAGTTATGCTCTAAATGAATCACAATCAAGTCCTGATGAGTATATAACAAAAGTTTTAAAACACTTCCTCACCTGCCAAAAAAGCTTCAGAATTACAGTAGATGTTTCATTTTGTCAGTCTTGATTACATGACATGCCTCTTCAAGCCAGTCATTCCTATAAGATGCAACTGAAGTGATTTTAAAATGCTTTCCAGTTATTTTGTACATTAGGTCAGGATTTCTCTGTCTCAAATTCTGTAGGGATAATCATGACAGAAAGAATAGAGACTTCCAGTAACTGAAGGGTACTGGTTTCCTTTGCAAGTCAAAATAGAGTAATACGTTCTTGTACCTGCTGAAGTTTACATTGAATTCACCGGAGAAAAATAAGGAATTGGTCACCAGTTATTTGTCTTAAATGTACTGAAACCCCATCACAGCAAAAAACAGTCAGTGACTGCATTCAGTGATACATTTTGATTCTCCAATACCTGGCTTCACATTTGATTCTCGTCATCAAAATTAATTTTAATTGTATTCAGATGCTTTCTCAGATAGAAATGGGAGTTTTTCAGAAAATTTCAACTATTATGACACTCTGTAGCCAACTTTGTTCTGCCAGCCTCACACCTGCTGTGTAACCTGCTGGACACCCCAGGGCTGTGTTTTGGCTGGAGGCGAGTGGACAGGCACGTCCTGTGGACCAGCTGAGACATGTTAACTGGTCCATATGAAACCTTCCTCTGCCAGGGGAGGGTTAGGTTGGACAACAGGAGGAATTTCTTCACAGAAGGGGTGATTAGATAATGGAGTGGACTGCCAAGGTGTTGCAAGAAGTGGGATATGTAAAATTTGCTCAAGAAAGGATGTTCTTTGAGGTTTGATCTTTCTATATGTTCAAGCTTAATCAGCAAGGGGGAGATTTAATGTGTGAAACATAGCAGCTAGCAAGCAAGCTCTAAGCGATGTCCAGCTGTCAGAAAAACGACTTGCTGGCAGAATTGCCTTGTTAAGGTTTAGGGCTTGACATGCTGTGATGATCTCAGATACAGAGGGAGGTTAACAAAGCTTGGGGAGAAGGATGCACACTGATAGTGAACAAAAAGAATGCAGAATTTACAGGCCACAAGGACATGTGGCAGAACTTCCAATACTAAGAAGCAACTAATAAAGCCAATTCAGCAATTGTGCTAAAATCAGCTCCAGCAGGAGAGATTGGGACCACTGACTCATTGACCACCGGCCCTGGAAACCCACTGTACCAGAAGAGAGGCTGAGCATCAGGGACAGGTGAGAGAATCATTGACCAATAGAAGAGTACTGACTAATAAAAGAGCTATGTAATAAGAGAGCTTGCAGCCAGTGGCCACTAATTCTTTTGTTTCCTAAAATCTATAATTAGTAAAAAGTGTTGATAGTTGGTGTGCCTGATTAATGGAATACCACTGAGCACCCGAAGTTGCATAACCCTGAAATAAAGTATCTCTCTCGAGAGTATTATATATTTGTCATGCATCCGATTTTTTTGTGGACAACACGGCGGCGGAGTCCACAAGGCCTCACGGTCCTTGGAGGCATTTAAGGAAAGACTAGACGTGCCGCTCAGCGCCGTGGTGCAGCTGACACGGTGCTGTTCGGTCACGGGCTGGACTCGATGATCCCAGAGTTCTTGCCCAGCCTGCCCGAGGGCAGCGACTGTGACTCNCGGGGCCCGGCCCAGCCGCCCCGCAGGCCCCGGGGCCCCGCGCTGACACCCCCGGGGCCCGGGCGCGGTGTCGGCAGCCGGCGGCCGCAAACAGCCTCTGCTCGCCTCGCCGAGGGGCCGGGAGAGGCGAGATTGCCCCTGCTTCTTGCGTTATCCCCTTACACGGATGGCGATTGGGATCAAAATAAGGGTTCCTGACCTGACGTTTTGTGAGCTTAGCGAATGAAGGAGGGAGTAAGTTAATGGTCTTGAGCGTGAAAATTTAAATCCGCCGTGCAGAGATCGGCTTACTTAAAGCTCGGGCATGAACTCTTAACCGCGCTTGTATAGGAGACCGGTCTGTGTAAAATTCAGGAGCACTTCAGGAAATGTTGCGATGATAAATAGTATTTTTCTTTTCAGAAGCCCTGGAATGAAATCCAGTAGTGGGTTGTGTTCCTGTTAAAAAACATACTTCCATCTAGATAACGATAAACCCGTGTCTTTATTGGAAGTTATTTGACTCTTCCTCTCTCACATGAGAGTTTTTAAGATTTTATTATCATATAAATATTGCTGGTAGAGTGAATGTAAAGGCCATGTGAACATCGTGAAGCTTAACAGAGTGTTCCTTCATTTCACTCTTAGAGTAAGGGTACAAAAGGACAAAAATGAGCCAGTGTTCAGCCAGAAAGTGATTAAAAGTGGACACAATTGCACAATTATGGCAGTGGTATTAGTGAAAGAACGCTCTAAGTACAGAAAGGCAGTAATGGGCTTGATATTTATCTTCTCAGTGAAATAGGATTTTGTACCATTAAAAAAAAAACCCACCAAAACCCCTTGTGACCACTTAAAGGAGAGCCTGACTAGAAACTGCTTTCTTTCTCTAGTGTCTACTCACCTGAGTTTGTTACCTCTTCCCTACCCCTTCTTGTGCTGCTGGGCTTCTTCCCTAGCACTGGTGCTTCTTACGCTGTGTCTTTCTGTACTGGCAAGAGCAGTGGCCAGAACTTAGAATATCTTTATTTTAGCCTGGCCACTAAACAAATTGTGTCACCTTTGCCTGTTGGAAAGTTGGGTTTGTAAATTGTTGCTGGGGAAGTATTGGTGTTTGTGAGCTTTTCCAGTTGTGACTAAAGAGGTGTAAAAATTTCAGGATTTGCTTAATGCCTTGGATGTTCAGACAAAACTTTGCTTTTTGGTAAGGATATCTACAGTTCTGTATTGCACTGCATTTAGGTTTGCCTTTGGACATCTCTTCTTGGCTGCCTTTTCATAATGCTGCATTTGTTTTAACATTGTAGTGCCTGTATTACTTTATGGGTTTGTAATTCTCCAGAAGAAGTAGTTTTATTTTATGATTTTAAACCTGGCTTATGTTACTGGAAATGAGCAGAGTGAGAACAGGACGTTACAGCCTGGCCAGCCTTACTCTTTAGATGTGCTCCAGTTGTCACTGGATGTGTCATTGGAATCTTCTGTGTGTGTGGCTATGTATTTTAAGGATCTTCATGTCTTAAGACTGATGGGAAGCTATCTAGTTATTGACATTTAAAACCTCTGAAAAGAAAAAGTCTATGGTTTAGTCTTGAAGGTCACCAGGAGTTTCTAAAATTAGTAGGTTTATGTTGTATCAGCCTTGCTAAACCTATCACCTTGATCTTAATAAGTTTTATGGGCCACTTAACATCTCCATTTACTTACTCTTTAGTGCCTGTATTTATTTGGGAAAACTCAAGTATGGAAATTACAGCAGTTTAAGCAAATAGATTAAACCCAATGTAGTTACTTAAGTTACATGATCCTAAATGTTTATAGCTTTGAGTAATTTCAAGTTCAGCTGAAGTCTTCATAGGCCTAGAGGAAAAATTGGCATCAAAATGTAAGTGGTGTTGCAAAAGTTTTCCCACTCGAGGTGTGGAAGGCCTGGACAATATGCACCATGTCAGGGAACTGTGTTACTTATATCTAAATTAGCCAAAAAAGAATTTGCTGGTGCTGCAGCACACATGTATTCAAGAGGGCAAATATGCCAAGCATAAGGAGGAACACAGTACTCAAGGTGCAGTTCAGTTGTGTTTGTTCATTTGTAAGAATGTTTGATGGGAAGAGAAAACCACTGTTTTGTGGTTGGCTTATAGAGGCTATTTAGTGTCTCACTTCAAGAGAAATGCTCTTTTTAACTGAGCTATGTGAAGGTAGTGCATGTTTTACAAAAATGTGATGAAATTTTCAACAAATGTTGAAGAAGAGGTAAGCCCAGAGGAAGTGTGTGAATAGCCCTCTCATGGCTGTCTGATTTTGTTGTCTGATGTACATTTCTCATGTGGAACTTGCACTTACTGTGATATGGATTTATATGCAGAAAGTTTTTCGACTTAATTTCTGACAATAGTGAAAACTACGTGTTCCTTATGTCCCTTTTTATATTGGTTTTATTGGTTTAGACTAAGTTGACTCACAAATTTGTGAAATTCTGGTGAGCTGGGGAAGAGAAGATTTGTATTTCTTCTGAGCTGAAGAGTCTCTTCAAAGATGGTTGGTGGCAATGTATATTGAGGTACAGCTTGGGCTTTTTTTAATTACTAACATGTGGGTTGTATAGAGCACAGGTGTCTGCATAGTGAGGCTGTAGAGTCTCTATTCCTTTCCAGTGATATAAATTAATGGTATTTATTTTAAAACTTTCTCTGTTTAACTCAGCTATTTAAACCACTGTAAGAGACAGTTTGTTTAAAGTATCTTGCTAGTACTAGAAACCTGTGAAGCAAACCAGAAGGCAGTAGTTAAGGCAGTGACACTGGCTTGGTTTTTGTAGCTGGGTGCTGTTTGTGTCCATGTTCTGTTGAGCTGGCAGCTGTCTTTGTAGCTGCCGTGAGTGTGTCAGAGGTTACTGTGCCATGGGCTTGGGAGCTCTGTGTCAGAAAGTCTGAGCTTTTTTCTTTCTTTCTGTGTGTACACTTTCTGTTTGCACACTACTGAATTCTGCTCAGGCAGTTTCTTTCGTTATGAAGTGCATTTCCCAGCATTCTTGTGCAATCTGGTTCCTTTGCAAGAGAATGACCTTCTGTAAGTGGGTTTCAATATAAACAAATTTTGACCTTGTTTAATGCCAGCATGTCACTCCAGGTTTATCCAGGCCTCCATAATTATTCTGCTCTGGAAAAAAGTACAAAATCCACCAGCTGGATTCCACTGTGTACTTCCAAACTTCGGTAGTTCCTCTGGAAGTTGTTTTGGTAGATTTCCAAGTGCAAACATACCTTAATGACCCAGACTAAATTAATTACTAAAATATCTTTTCTGAAATGAACTCGTAAGTAGAGATGTCATATAACATCAGGTCTGTGGATCTTTGTACATTTTGGGGGCTTGACTGAGAAAAAAAATGCACATTCTGGAGATTCATGTTGGTGGAGCATCTCGACTGAGTCTTGCTTCAGCATCTAAGGTGGGCCTTAGACTGTGACAGGTTAATCCAAAATACCCAATACTTAATCAGCAAGCACACAGATGGGTAACCAATTGGTCAATCTGTTGCTTGGGGAAGTAATAACCTGTCTGTTTGAGGAAAGTAGAGTTGCTTTTCTAGAAGTGTTTTAGCTTTTAAAAAAGACACCCGGAGACGTGAGCTCCTGGTGCCTGCACTGCAGCCTGTCCTTGGCATGAGCCAGCCTGGGAGAGCTGCACCAGAGCTGAACCCTGCCCCAGCTGGCAAGCTCCACACAGCTGCTTGCTTACATCAGGGTACCTCAGCTTTCAGTAAAGTTACTGACAAATGTTTTGTCAAATGTATGGTTATACTGCAGAGGTTACATATAATTAAGCACAAATGAAGAGATGAGTGAAGTATAAATGGTGTAATCCTTTGATCGTGCATGAAAGAGTCATTTGAAGCTGTGCTAGTGCTGTGTTGTGAACGTGTGCCAGGAGACTGTACTCACATAATCCTGTCATTGCTGCTGCTCAGCTGACCAAGTGTCTGAGACCTTTTGTTAGAAGCACGAATCATTTGCTTTTGGGGCTTGTTTACTACTGAAGCTGTCTTGGCCAGTTGTACCTAGCTATATTTTAGCCCTTTTTGTTTTCTGTTTCAAATTAAATGCTTTTGATGAATTGTGTACCCAAAGGGTTAAACTTGTTTTTTTGTTAACTCTTTGAACGTGTCATATATTAGTGTTCACGTACCACAGAGTTACTAATGGGTTTGGATAAAGAAGCCATGCTTGTGCTGGAGACAGAAGATAGTGAATCACAGTGAATTCTTGTTGTGAAATGTGACTTAGGAGATCCTGATTTTGTAGGTTATAATCAAAATATTTGTGGTGACTGCTGCAGTTAGTGGCACTGAAAAACATCACAAAGGTTGTAATTTAGTAATTTTACTGTACTGAGAACAGCTGAGCATGCAGCAGATAATCATGAGTGCATGGAACTGTTGTACCCTGGGGCGTATCTGGAGGAAAACATGACCAATAGATCCTTCTCATTTTTTAAATACAATTTTGGGGTTTTGCAAGAGTGTTTATGCTTCTTGCTGCCTTCTTGGTAGAAGCATGGGTCTGAGCTGAAAGCCTGCCACTAGAGAGGTAGCTGGCAAATACAGTTTGAACAAGAGCATGTGGGGGTAGGAAAGTAGAGATCAAAACCTGCCTTGTCTCTAAATGTAATTATTAATCTTTTGAAAAATGGCTTTTGGAAGATTTTTCTACACAAAAAGATATTGGAAGATTTTTATTGGATTTTTTTTTTAATAGAACATTAGTGGAGAGACTGTGCATCTATAGCACTTGCAAAGTTTAGGACTAAAAGATTTTAAATAATTACCTGCTATTTAATGGCTGTGCCTTTTCTGCTGCTCTCTGTGCATTGTCTTTAAAACCTTAGACTTGATTTAAATGCATCTTCAAAACAAAAACACTGTTTTAGCACAAATGTGAACCACTGGTATGCTGACCACTGAGTGGGATCAGGAAGATGAGTGCTAGTCAGACATTACTGTCTTTTATTTTCATCTGACTGACTTCAGCTTCCATCCAGCAGTTTCATTAGAGCTTTTTTTTTGTAGCTTGGGATCCTTTAATGCCTGGAATATTTTCACTATGTGGTTTAGGTGGTGGAGGTCTCTTTCTTGATTTTGAGAAGATAGATATGTTAAATGAGCTATTTTAAGCCTTATGAAAATACCATGGAATTAACTTTTGTTGCTTTTCCAGAATTTTCAGTATTGTTCTTCAAATATGCTGTTTAGAGTTTTAAATAGAATCCCTTTAGGAGTTTTGTGGAACATTGGAATAAAGTTGTTTTACTGCTGTTTAGTTTTTACCTTGAAAGGCTACCAGTGACAGCTGGATGGGCAAGCTGGATTGTCTGCCTGCTTTTGTTCTTGAATTCTTTTGCAGTTACCACTTTTCCATGTTCAGTCCTTCACTCCATAGATCTGGGCATGAATAAAGTTTGCATTTCAGAGCATTAAAAAGAGTTTTCTTTGAATGGGCTGTAGCACAGCAAGTAAGCTGGAAGCCTTTTTGATGCAACTGTTATTTATAACCTGTTCCTGTTTACAACTGCCAGTTGCTGGCAGGCAGTGATGTTCCAATACTATATATAATATTGAAGGGTTTTATAAAGCCTAAGATTGATTGTTTTGAAGGTCTGAAAGAGTCATTGTGGTTAGGTAACTTTGTTCAGCAGTCACTACTGAACAGTGATATGATGGAGATATTTGTGTGAGAGTGCTGTGCAATCTTAGATGGTGAAGTATTTAATTTATACAGAATTATCTGTATCAGTCACTTTTACAGGGTGTTTGTTCAGTAAGGGAATACTTAATTTCTGTGAGTCATTGAGACTATACATTCTGACTTCAGTGTTTTAGTATAGTTATAGTGCAAATTCCGTAAATTGCTGTAGACTATCAAACTGGATCACCAAGGTAATTTCTTTCTCACAAAGCCTAAGCATTGAGAATTCTGCCTTCTGTAGGTGGTTTGGCTGGCCACTCTTGCTGTCCTTCAGCTGATGGAATTGCTTGAGTTTTGTTTCCCAGAACAGCAGAAAATTTCTCAGTCTGTGTTCTATTTGCCTATGGAATGATGAGAGGAGCTGTGCAGTCCCCTGCTTGGGGTGCTGGGAAGGGAATGATCTTTCCCTGCACGTGGACATGTTTGCATGCTTGAGCTTTTTTTGTATTCCCTGAAGATGGTATGGTGTGTAAACACACAGCTGGACATCTTGAAAGAGAGAGGACAAGAGGACATCCCCATCTGCATGCAGCAATAAACAATGCCAGTGGATTTGTTTATTTCTTTTTAGCAAGTAGCAGAAGCAATGAAGAATGCTGCTTGACAGAAATTGAGGGAAGCTTCTTTCTAGAGGGTCAAAAAGTAGAAACTGTTGAAATGCCTTCTTTAGACTAGATTAAAACTAATAAGGAGGTGCTTGAAAATCTGAAATTAAATTTTGAATAAAATGAACATGAATTTGGTAACATTCCTTCTTTGGAATGGAAGAACTGACAGCCAACGATTTAAAAATAGCATAACTTCTACAAGCCAAGAAAACAGGCTGATAGTGTCTCTCTTAAGAAATAAGGAGGAGTATAAGATGGTCTGTCAGTTTGAGAAAGAGCAATTCTGATGCAGACAAAAGATAAGAAAGCAGTAGAGCATTGTTATGATTTCCAGAAATACTGTTAATTAAAAAACATGAAAGCTGGAAGCAAGGACATCTGTCTTGGGTTGCAGTACAAATAACAGCCAAGGTGAAAAGTCATGGGATAGAAAAGTAGATAAAAAGATGATGAGATAATTTATAGTAATTGGGGAGAATGCTGAAGTGAAACATTTACTTGATGGAAGTAAGTACATCATGATAAAGACTGTTGAATTCATCTTTGCTTTGGTCTTCAGAAAAAGATTAATTGTATCCAGAAACATGAGGGAAATCACAGCTTCTCTAACCTAAATTTTAGGTGAGCTGGAATATGTCTAGATCTTCTTGGTTTAGTGGGTTCCAGTGGAAGTAAATCAGTTCTGTGTGTTGTGGGTAGCTGAACACTTTGTTCTGCAAATGTGTGTGGCCTGGTGCAGCACAGCTGGTCCTCGTGGGCTCCATGGAAATAAGGAATGGTGATGGCCCCAGGGTTTTGGAAGTGGGAAAATACACTGCTTGTCTTGCAGAGAAAAGGAAGAGGAGGACATCGGAGTTAAATCAGCTTGACTGAAGTAGCTGGAAAAGAGATGGAGCTAATGATGAAGTAATAGTTAGATAAGCACCAAGAGATAATGAGATAGTAAAGAGAATAGATTGTGTTGGCCTAGTCTCATTTGGTGTATGCTAAGGCAGTAGCAATAGGGGGTGCAAAAAGCACCTCAGTTTTTATGAAGTATGGCACAGCCCCATGTGACATTCTTAATTAAAAACAAACAAAACGCAATGTACAAAATAATGGAATAACTTCAAGTATTCAGTGTTATGGTGGGTTGAACCCATCCAGCAGCTTGACCACTCACCCAGGTGCTTGCTTCCCTCCTTCCACCCCCACTGGCACGGGGAGAGAAAAGGGAGGGCAAAAAAGAGAAAACTTCTGAGTTGATAACAAGAGAGTTTAAGAAGTAAAGCAAAGACGAGGAGAAACAAGTGATGCACAGGCAGTCACTCGCCAGCCCCAGAAGCAGAGCTGTGCCCAGCCAGTCACTGTGTGATGGACATCCTGGGGGAGGAAGCCAACCAGTTTGTTATTGCTGGGCATGGCATCATGTCATACAGAACATCCCTTTGTCCAGCTCGGGTCAGCTGTCCTGGCACTGTCCCCGTCCAGCCTGTTCCCCACCCCCAGCCCGAATTGCTGGGGCAGGGACTGAGTGCAGGAGGGAGGAACAGCCACAGCCCAAACACGGCTGTGTCACCCAGGAGTTACAGCTCCAGGGCACAGCCCCTCCTGGGCACCCTGAGGAAAACTGGCTCCAGCTCACACAGGTGTTGCTGAAGAACAATTCCTAAATACTCTGCCTTGCACTAGCAGTGATTATCTTCACAGGACTGTGTTGTGAAGAGTGAATGGTATGTTTCCAGTCCCTCTTAAATCAGCATAATCCATCATAAAGTTAGGCATAGATGTAGGAATTGTTTTATCTAATTCCACACTTATTATATTAGAACAGCTTTTCTTGTTGCCAGATGCTTAATAAAACAGCCTTTTTAAAAAGTTGCCTTTTTCTCAAAACGGCTGAAATAGTTTACAGGCTGCCACTTATCCTTTAAAAATGTTTGGGGTTTTGTGTTTTTCTGGAATCAGTTAAAGTAATTTTTCTTTTTGGAAATATTAGATTGAAAGGATGAATTAGGGCACCGAACTGTGACTCTTGAGGTATAGTTCTCCTTTTTCTGGTGCTCTGTGTGTTATAAGAGGCTATTTTATTGACTCTTGTTTCCTTTAAACCTTTCTATGTAAATATGACATTCTCTCACGTTTCTTTGTTCTGTTATATTATTTTTTGTTAGTTTGGCATCAATGTAAATTGTATTATAAATATTTTCACTGGCTTAATTCATTAAAATAGTGCAAATTATAATTGGTGTTTTTCAGTATTAGGTTTAAGACTGAATAGAGAGGCAAATTTTTCGCTAAAAATAATTTACATTTTAACTATTACTTGTTTGGTTTAGTCCTTTTTTATGCTTTTCTGAAAGACTTTTCTGAAATATCTTCAAACTCTGATTACTAGCAATTACATAGAGGAATCCTCTAATCTTTTTTGTATTGTGATTTATTAATTATCAAAAGTGTTTTGAAACAAGGTGTTTAACAGTAATATATTCACCTCAGTGACACCGAAAGGAAACTGGAGCATGTGGTATTGGCAGTATTTTTATGTAATTGGTTTTAACTGTGTGAGTCTTTGCTCCTAAATGTTAATTTTATTTATGCCAGGGATTTGGAATAGCTTTTTCTTTGGCAGGTTGTCAGGAACTAGAGGATAAAGCAGGGATTTGTATTTTTCTGGAATGGTTAGAAAGAATTATGGAAGTTTTTCATAAAGGTTAGGAAGGAAGTTGTCAAAGTTGTGAGAGCTTAAGGAGAATGTTAAAAATTTGGAACATCTAATTATAATCTTCAATGTGAAATAGATTTCTACCTCTTATGGGGGAAAAAGGTGATTATAAGACCCAAGAAGCTCAACTCAGTCTTTTCTGGTCAGTTTGTTGTAACAGAAGCTGATCAGAGCATTGCAGAAGGGGAATAAGGTTTCTTTGGCTTGGTACTTGAAGCCTCATCTACGTCTAAAAATAAAAAACTTTGAAATTTGTTTTAAAATTTTGCCTCTCACCAGAGCAAAACAGAAGCTTTGTTTTGTCCAGGGTCTCCTGCTGCTGTGCTGCTCTGACTGGCTGCTCCCTGCTTAGGTCTCGGGAGTGGGGAAGAGGAGCTGATACTGCAGAGCCACGTTGTTCTGGGTTTGTTTGTCTGTCTTAGAGGCCCCTTGTGCCTGGCTGGGGAAGGAGTCTGGGTTGCACAGATCGTTGCCCTGTCTTCACTTCTGATCAGGGCCGTGGTTTCTCCTGAGAACATTTTGGCTCTTTGCCTGTCCTTTTCCTTGGGGAGTGCTTGTGTTAATGGCGAGACCGAGCTTTGCAGCTGAAATGATTCACCTGACTTTCAGCCTACTCCCACATTGCTCAGAGGAAAGACAGCCTTGGGTCTGTGTGTCTAAAAATAACACAGCCTGTGGGGAACTGGTTGAGTGCCCTCTGCATGACACTTTATAGACACTTTTGATTTCTGTGTTGTCTCTTGGCAAATGCATTAAAATACTCAAAAAGTTACTTTGTTAGAACCGATTAGATCAGGGAAGCCTATTTTAAAAATTCAGAAATTTTATTTTGAGTTGTTCTCTTTAACAGTACACAGTGCTGGTTGGTTTACAGCTTTAACAAGTGGTTATCTGGTAATCCATTCCTCTTGAGAGAGACATGTCTTCACTTGGGTGAAGACAGGAAGGCTGTGGCTGTAGGAGTTAAAATTGATGATTGCAGAGTATTGTGCATCTGTTAATTCCTCCTGTTGATCTGTTCCAGATCAGCAGTAAGTTAAGCTGCTTTCCAGCTTTCATACAGAGCAACATTTACTTGAAACAGGCTTACTGGAGTTGACAAGTTATATATTATTGTTATTATTATTTATTATTAAATTAGTGTATAGCTAATATGAGAGGAGATGTAATGATTCACTCCATGTTGAGCTGTCCTGCTGTGCTTAGGGCAGCCAGCTGACATTTTTCTTTGCCTGCATTTATATGAAAACATGAACCTTTTTCTCGATGCCAGTGGTATTCCTTAACATGGGCATAGTGATCAATACACGAGACATAAACCAGCTCACTCTTAGGGGTTTTGGAAACAAATGGAGATAAGTATTTTTTTTTCTGTATACAAATTCAAGAGTAGTTGTATTTGTTTTTTAACTTCTTAAGTTCAAAAGGCTAGACCTTGATTATGAATGGGATTTGGTCTGGTCATTCAGACAACAGGATATAGGCTAATGTATTCTCCTGAGTGAATGCTGTGCTGAAATTTTCCTTTGGAGCAGAAAGTGAGCATTGCAGTTGCCCTGCAAAGAGTTTCCTGAATGTGGTATTTGAATTGCATAAATTGAAAATGGTTTATTAAACTCAACTGTTTCAGTACTTCAGCCCTTGTTTTATCCATATGCTGTGTCATGTAACTGTTGGAAAATTTAACTGGAAAGCTAAAGCTAATGTGAGCTTCTAGTCTGGATTGCACTTAGCAGTGAAATGGCACAGAGTGCAAATCAAAGGCCATGCAGTGGTAATAACTGAGGTCTCATATGTGAACATAAACCATGTATGAGCATAAACCCCTGTTGCTGCTCTTTCATCTAGGCTGAAAAAGCTGAAAAGTTGGGCTGAAGAAGAGGAACAAGTATTTGGGAGATTACATGCAGACTTCAGTTCCTCTGGCTTTAGGCTGGTTTTCTGGCAGTAGTTGTTTGACAGAACTTAATTGACTTCATGAAAGTGATATTAAGTTATAATAATGTTTTTTGTAGCTCAGTAAGATCAAAAATATTTATTGTTTTTAATTCTTCAAGTTTCATTTTTTGAAACCTCGGAATTTCTTTGGTTTCCATATTGACATGGAGCTAATCTCTTAATGTGCCAAGTGAAAGCTTGCCCTTAAAACGGGACACTTGCATGAAACAATTGCAAGGGTTGGTGGAAGTAGCTTTAGAGAGCAGTAATGGAACTTGGGCTAAAGCTTAATCCTTAAAGGTGTCTAAAAACAGCCTGAATACCTGAAGTAGCATGGTTTGGATCCTTAAATTTTGGATGCTCAGTCTGCAGATAACCTGTGTTGGACCAGCTGTGCAGGCTGTGGTTGCTGTGCTGTAGCACAGCGTGGTAGGTCCAGTTACAAAATCCAGATTTCTTAGGTGCAGTCTGTGGTAGGGAGTGAGGGTCAACAAGAGTCAACATCTCCTATTACATTCTGTGTGTTCCTTTTCCACTTGCTTCATCATCTTCATTGGATTTTAGAAAGCCCTGTCTGGTAGCAAGCAAACAAACCCTGTATACTTTCTGTGGCATTGATATTTTTAGTGCTTGGTGAGATAAATATCTAGAGAGAATGCTGAAAATATAATAATTTCCATTGGGGAATAGGAATGATTTTAAACTCAGACTTGTTTTGCTGGGTTTTGTTTTGTAGCCACATGTATTGGGACTGTGCAAACCGAGCTTTTTTGTCTTTTAATAAATAGCCCATGTTCCTGAAATGGTGTGTAATCACTGAAATTCAACTATTCTTCTTAAGTTCTGTTTTTCTGCCTTCAGCAGCAAGTTGTTAGTTTCAGCTTTTGCTCAGTCTGCTCTAAGGCACTGATCTTTTTGCATATTCTTTTGAAGATTTAGTCATCCTTCTGCTTCACTTTGTTTTGTTTCCCTATACCAGAGCTATGAAATATTCTGGAAGCTCAAGAGAAGAGAGTAGATATGGTTGATCACTCCTGCTTTCATGTCTTCCTTTATTTTGCCCTATCTAAAAGCAATAGTAGTAGTTTCTGATCTTGTTTTTATGGATTCTGGATGAAGTCCCTTGTCTCTGGTATACAACTGGTGAGACTTTGCTTTTGAGTCTTAAAGTAGTACAGTGTCTGTGTCTGCTGTTCAGTAGATAGTTATGGAGAGAACTAGACCTCTGCCTGCAGTGCAAAGACTGAAAGGAGCACTTTTTCTTCTTTTCCTGCTTCCACTGACAGATGAGTTAATATTCAAAAATTACTGATACTTTTATGAGGCGACCTTGGCAGTCCAGTGGCAACCTGGGGATGTGGCAAGTGTATTAGGTTTTTGAATACAAAAACCTAGGTGACTTTGACCATCATTGTGAAGGGCTGTTGCTGGAGTCTGTTCTCAAACGGGTATTCATGAATGTGGGAATCTGGCAGCTGAACTGAGAGCCTTGGAACCAGAGTTCATGATCTCATTCTGCATTTCTGCCCTCTTCTGCAGCAGAATGAGGTTTGTGTAGAGCCTTCTCTCTGGAACTAATCCTTTTGTAATGTGAATCTTGGACAGTACAGTATTGCTCTGGCAGTTGCTGGAATTTGCCAGAATTGGATCAGGGCCTGCCGCATGTGTGTGAAAAGCCTCTGCATTGTTCGTGCCTCTTGTTGCAGGAACCAGAACAAAAGTTTGGCCTAAGTGAAGCTTTGCAAGAGTTGTCTAATTTGTTTTCCATTTCTTAGCACTGTAGAGGAAAAGGTAAAAGTGAGAAATAGAAAACTGAGAGTAGAACTCTGTTTCCTGAGTTTCCTTTGAATGGAAGGTGGTAACATTGATGTATGACCCTGAAACTTTTTTTTTAATCTTTTCCCTTCTGATGGCATTACATTTAAAAGTTCTAATGCATTCAAGTCTGCTCTTGTGACCTATGCTGCCTCAAAGGTTCCGGGTCATGTTTTATTGATATGTTTTTCTTAAGTTTTTTTCTCCCTCTGATACCCATGTAGTTGAATAAATGGCATGATTCATTTTTAGTGGAAACGTAACACTTCCTCATGTCTGGAAAAATTGATTTAACATTAAATGTCATCTTCTGGGTGAACTTCTTTTTAAATTTTAATGTGTAAATTTACTTATATTTTCAACTTGAACTGTGGCAGTCACATCACTCTTCAGGTGTATTCATATTTCATTGCATGAGCAAATCTGCCAACATTGACTCCCATGAACAGTGACCATTCCAAACGCAGCAGTGTTTGTACAGGTACCACTCCCACCTTGTTTTTACAAACCCTGTGTCTGTCATGTCTAAGGCTGCTACACTGAAGGTTGTCCACAGAATATTCTTCACTGACCTTAGTTTGATGTAAAGTTCAGGAGATTGCTGCTTAGATCTTTGTTTGATGTATTTTTTTATTTTCACGATTTGGAAGGCTGTGTCTGTTGTCAGCCCGTTACACTGACTTGTTTTTAAACAAAATAGTCTCAAGATTGACATCACAGTTTCTCTTTGGTGCTAGTTTTGAGCTGAATATTTGAAAGTGGCAGAGAGGAGGCTACAAATATGCTTTTCTATGTGGCTTTTTTATAGAGTAACTGATGAGCCTGGACAGGTAAGATTGTTAAGAAGGTTGAAGGTGGTAGAACATTTATTAAACAGTTCATTTTTTTAAACCCATGGTGACACTTGACATTTCTTTCAGTTTTTGTGCTAGCTATGCATGCAATAGTAATAGCTTGAGGATTAGTTCCTTCACAGATATCTTGGTTTTTATTGTCAGTTTTTCTGTCAAAGTAGCTATTATTGTATAACTTAATTTATGCAGTCTGTGCTGTGTTTTTGCAAACTCTGACTTGCATCAGAGTTTCCACTTTTTGCTTGTTTCCCTGTGCATATTTGCCCTGCTTGCTCTTTGCAAGTGGTTAACAAAATATGAGGTGATCACTTTCTTCCCCTTGAGTCATGAGAGAATTAGGGCTACAAACACTGTTAGCCTGTGTTCAGTCTAATCTCATTTCACAGACTGAATCAACTAGCTTAGTGTAATTTTGGGCAGATGTCTGCCTTCACTAGTAAAAGACATGCCTAAATCAGATCAGGTTGCTCTCTTTTACGGTCTTTTTTACCATCAGGAAGTTTCTGCAAATTAAGGGTTGACTCTTCTGCAGTTTGAGTCTAATGCTTGTTTGGTTATTGACGTACAAGGTTACTGCTGCCTCCTCTGTGGTGAGCTGTGGGGCCTTGGGGAGCATTGCTGTGTTCTTTATTTCTTCTTAGGTAAATCTATCAGAACCACTCACTCCTGTGTCACAGACTGTTTTATTGTTATCTTGATTCCTGTTGCATCCATCTATGCTTTTAGAAGATGCTAAAAAATTCATGTTATTTACCAGTAGAGTGGGATATTTTATGTGTGCTTTTACTTTATCCTGATGGATCACGTTCTGGGTTAAGTTGCAGGCACTGTAGGTACTTAGAGTTTTTTAATCAGCTTGAAAGTGTAACTTCATTAAGAGTAAAAATCTGAAGATAATCGAGCGTCTTGACCCTGAATTAACTCCTAATCCCTTAGAAAACCTAATTACTTTATAGGGTTATTTTCTACCAGGAAGAATAGTATGGGATTACTTTGTTCCCTGCAGCAGAGCAGACCTGTAACAAAGAGGTTGTATGCTGTCTGGTTTGTTCTTTTTGTTGTCTTAATGTGATACTTGTTGAAAGCAACTTGTTTCAATGCCTGATTTAAGAATTTGGTCTGCACAATTATTCCACTTAAAGCCACAAAACTGAATTATTGTTTAATTGCAATCAGGTGTTGCTGTTTTACAGACAGTGGGAAACAGATGGTGGTGGTGTGTACAAAATTTTGCACCCTGTGTATCATGAGATGCCTTACTTTACTTTCTTCTTGGCTTTGTGGGTAAGAAGTGTTTCACTTTGATTCTTCTAGTATTTCCATTTTCAGTTTCTTAAAAGCATACTTCTAAAGAGTTGAAATTTTTGGAAATAAAGCTAAATATAGCCCTTGATGCCTGGTGCAGTGTAGTTTCCACTAGGGCATAGGATGACTTTACTTTCTAACATCTGAATTCATAGAAAGGTAAGCGGGTCATTGTTTCATATATTTGTGTTCTTGAGAAACTTATTGAGGGTTGCAGTGTAAATCAAGGAGCGATTATTCACAAACTGGACTTGCACTTTAACCCTGAGACAATGATTTCAAGTTCCTTCGAACTGAAACTAATAGATTTAGACTGGCTTTAGCCTGTGCTGTTTAAGACAGAATCCCAGTGCTGGGAATGTGTATTGACCCAGCTGGAGTCAGAACAAAATCAAGAAAGATTGCTATATATTTGGAAAAATAGATGGAATGACTAGATCAAAATTAAAGCCAGCCTTTGGAAAAAAATTAAACTGATGGTAGGCTAAACATGCAGAAGTCTCACTGCAGCTTATTAGAATATATCTTTATATTTCTGGCAATATCTTTAGAACTTAGACTTACTTTATCATACATGCAACTATCATATAATTCATAATAAATTATATTAAGAAAATACCTAACATACAAACTAAGGGATTTTTTTACTTAGTCTCAAGTCCCTTCTTTTGATGGGAATGGTTGTACAGGTGTTGCTGTGAGGAGCAGCAACCAAGGAGCAGTGTTAGGACAGTTTGCTTTTGCGTTGTAAGCTGGGGGTATCTAATGACTGCTGCTCCTAGTGGGTGGCAATTCTCTCTTGCCATGCACGTGCTGTGTGGCAGGCAGGTCACTGACATGATGCTAAATGCTGAAGCAGCTTTGTGGAAGCTCTCAGATAAACTGAGTGCAGCTAAGGAGCTGATACAAGGACCATGTGCCCCAAATCAAACAGATGAGCTGAACTTATGCTGAAGCAAGCTTGTAAGATGGGAAATCTTAAACCAGAGCTTCCTTTCTTCTTCCTGCACTGAAGATGCAAAGGGACCCCAAAGGGCTCTGTACCTAAAATAGGTAGCTGTACAACAGGGCAAGGCAGCTCCTTAAAAAGAGATGGCTTAGAGCTGCTGGGGTGAGATAGGTTGAATAGAGATGTGCCCTTGCATGTGGGAGGAGAGGACGTGGGTGTCTTCAGCCAGTCCTGCTTGCCTGTAGCAGCATTTGTATGCCTTGCACAAATCCATGAGCTGTGGGTTCTCGTTCATAATTTTTTAATTTTCTTTATGGGCTGTCTTTCATTCCTTTTGCTTTTATCTCCTAGAGAATCACTGCACTTGGTCTCAGTCACTCTTGGGGCAAAGCAGTTGTTGTCTTTGTTCTGAGGGGTTTTCCAGCTCAGAAGGTATAGGCTGAGCTGAGTCATTCTTTCCTGCTGTCCAGCCTCAGTGTTAAAGACCTGCTGTATACAGGGACTTGTGAACAAGCATCTGTCCTCTGTTGTAGGTGAATTGGTATCTGATTTACTTGAAGGATTGAACTCTGAAATCATTACTGTGCTTCACAGAAAACAATGTAATGTCTTGTTTCCTTTGTCTAATTTTGACAGGATGTGTGTATTTGTAATTGAGATATGAAAATGTGAGCAATAGGTCCAAATGTTTACTGGAAGAACTATAATGGAACTGGTAGCACTATCAGAATGTAATGAATCCCAGACTGATGATATCTAAAAGAGCAAGAAAAAAAGGGAAATCCCAATCCTTCCTGCATATTCCCCAAGCTAATGTTAGGGTTTGGGAACTAATCCATCAATGCACGTTACCTATGCAAAGAAGGTGAAAACTCTGTGATTATAATGGGACTGTCTTAAAATGTATCTCCTTGATTGTGCTGTTGCATTGTACTTGAATCTTGCAAATTGCAAATCTCAGTGATTATGTGCCTGGCAGTGCTTTTAACACTTTCTGGTTTGCTTGAACATAATTTATGGCTGTTACATTGTGCCTTCACTCAGAAATTTTGCAGTTGGTTGAACTGGTTATCATCACAAAAGACCTTTGCTGTCTTTCTAGATGAAAGCAGAATCCTGACTGTTCATTGCAAGTTAAACATGGACTTTTAAAAAAATTTAATTTACCTGGATTCTTTAGAAATTAGTTATGATGGAACTTTCCCCACTTGTTAAATGATGCAAAATACAAAAAAACTGTGTTAAGTCTGATCTTCCATCTAAACTACTTGGGCAAATAGCTTAATATCTTGTGCTTTTAAATATTTGTAGATCAAGTTTTATAGGTGTCTTTAGTAACTGCTTTAGCTTAAGATTGCTCTTAGTCATGTCAGTCTTCAGATTTGTACAGGATGGCTTCAGAGAATGCTGTTACCACTAGGTCTGCAGGAAGGTGTTGTTATTTTGCTGGATCCATTTATTTGCTTTCTGACTGTGTGGCTGGGGTTTTTTTTAATGTTGTATTTTCAAAATACTATCCTAGATAAAAATGTGGTTTAAAAGTGAAAGTTAAAGATAATCTTAGCTGAGGCCTTTACAAATGAAAATATGGTGATAAACGTTGGACTTCCCTTCCAGGTCTCCAGTGAGAATCTTATAGGCCAATCCTAGGAGAGATAATGGCCTGTGCTGGTCTTACCAGGTGCTGCTCAAATGTTAAAGTACTAAAGGTTGAAGAACTTGTGACATGAAACGTCAGCAAACTGTTGTCATTGTTTTGTCCTTTTGTTTTCACTCCTTACCCTCTCTTATGTGTGCAGCATTTACTTTTTGAATGCTCACTTTAGTATAAAAGTTGTATGGATAAAAGCTAGTATTTTGGGGTCTTATTTCCAGGTAATATCAAGTATTTGATATTTGATGAATTTTATTTGTGTGATGAGAGATATTTGTTTATGGGAGAGAAAATGAGATGATGTGAAATGTGGAAGAATGTCAGACACAAAGGTTTAATTTCTAGGAAGGTAAAAGTTTAAAATGTGTCATGAGAGTGAAAGTAAAGGTGAGTACTGAAATAGCTTTAAAACTTTTTATTTTCACAAGTGTTTTTTTTAAAGCTTCTAATATTAGGAAGTCTAAAACTTGATCTGCTGCAGTGGGCATCTGTTTTTCCTTTCTTCTGACAGGTCGTGACAATGCCTGCGAGAAGACTTCGTACATGTTCCTGCGGAAGGAGCTTCCTGTGCGACTGGCAAACACCATGAGGGAAGTCAATTTGCTGCCTGATAATTTACTGAACAGACCTTCAGTTGGGCTGGTACAAAGCTGGTAAGTTTAAAAAAAGGTGGATTGAAAAGGTACTGTAAAACTAACATTGTGTTGTTTTGCTTGCAACAGAGAATCACTGAATTCTTCTGAATCGGTCAGTTTTCTGCCTTGAATTGTTTGTAGTGTGTCTTGTCAAATGAAGTTCCATTTTCTTCTGTCTAGTGTTGAGTATATACTCTAACCTGGATCCTAGCTAAGGATTTATAAGTTAGTCTAGTAAGTTAGTGAAAACATACTGATGTCTCCCAGGTAATAATGAGTCTGTAACTTCCAAGAGCAAGCTTTTGAAACGTTCCTTACTGTATTGCACTCATGGCTTCTTGAAACAGCTGCTCTTTCTTCTTTTGTCAAAAATACTGAGAGAAAATTAAAACCTCATCTGTTTTTCTCCCTGCTAAATCTTTAAACACATAACCTGGTATTCAGTGGAAATTAATGGAGTGGGTCAAAAATCTGGTGTCATCCAGTCAACAACATTCTCCTTTGTAATAACTTGAGTGGACCCAAAGTGTTTCAAAGTTCTGCCATCTTTTCCACAGTAATTAATTTCTAGCCTAATTGCATGTTCAGTGCGATTTAGAGACTGCTGCCTTGGATGTATTAAGCACAAAAAAGTTGTTGTTCATGGGGTATTTTTTGTCCATTTACCTGTTAATACTTTTCCAAAGACTTTTTGTAAAAATATTTTTGCAGTATACAACCGAAGTCCCTTTGTAAGTAGCAGCTTATTTGTCTGTAAAAGTAGCTAATGTTGTAGGCTTTTGTTAAATTCAGTCACAGCCCTTGAGCCAAGAGCTTCTGTCCTGACTCTGTGTTGACTGTTGGCTTGGGTCTCCTATTTATCAAGCTTTAGACTTAGAAAATATAAATTAGAATATGTGGTATTGTGTTTGTCTTTGCAAGGTAACAGTGGATGTCTTGATGACCACTTCAAGTGTAGTGATGAAGTGCTTCAAGTGAGTGTAAGTGCTGTGGAGCCACACAATCACTTTGTGGTTAAGTGGCAGCTTGCAAGGTTTGAAGGCTTGTCTGTCTGTCTGATGTCACAGGAAGTTGTTATGCTTGTAAGAGAGAGTAGATAATATGTAGGCCTTTTAGGCTTTTCTGATCTGGTTGGCTTATGAAACAGCCTTTAATGAAATATGGACAAATAGGTGAATGAAGAAAAGGAAATAATTTTTCTGTAATGACTGCAGCATAATACTTCAAGTCCAAATGTCTGTGCTGTGGCTTGTGCTTCTGCCCTGCCTATACAGAGCTAAGCAACACTTGGATCTGTCTGGCAGAGGAACTGAATGGGTGTTCAGAGTGGAGGGTCCCTTCAGAATTTTTGTTGAAGAGGTTCGAGGACTCGTGCCGATTTCTGTGGCCACAATAGATACTGCTGATTAAAACAAGGGAAAAAAACACCAAAACTCCAAGTGAAAAAAACAGTATCAAGTGTTTTATGACAATGTGATTTGCACTATCACAGCTGCAGACAAATAGTTACCTGTTGGATGGACTAAAATACCAGACTGCAATGTGCTGAAGAAGTTGGAATGGACATCAAGCCCAGAGATGGAAGTTTGAAACCAAAGTGTTTTCTGTAATTTTCTTCTAATTTTGATCCATAGATAACTCAGAGCTTTTGTGGAAAGGAGTATCTTCATTGAGATTATGTGAGAATATTTTTGTCATCAAAAATAAGAAAAGTAATTGTAGCATTTTTATCCCCTGATTATAGATGTGGACTTCAAAGAGCTTAGTTCTTATTTTTCTGTTCAGAGGGTTTTAATTGCTTAATTAAACATCGATCTGTAGTTTTAAGTCCTGATGATGAACCTTAGGCAAAATTTACTTCTAAATTTATCTTTTAAAAACACCAAACCAAAGATTTTATTAACTTCAGTGCGAATGACCTTGAGTATTAATTATGCAGCTAGGCTGACAGCAGATTTTGGAACACATTTATAGTTTCTTAACCTAAAGTTTAGAGATACCCGGAGTGAGATTCCTGAATTTTATGTAGTAGAATAAATAAATATAAATTTAGTTGTTCAGCTGTTTCGTGAGCTTGTAAAATGAAAAAAACTCTTCTTGATGCACTTCAAACTACTTCAAGAAAATTGTTTTTTTTGAGGGTCAGATTTCACGATCCTTTGTTTTTGCTATGCCATAGGTTGAGAAAACCTGGTAGTTCATTAACAGGCAAGCAAAAATCTGTTGTACATTTGGCACAAGTGACCAAGACATTTAATTCCTTATTCACTTGAATATATTTATTTGCTAATATTCAGTAATTTATATAGTGACAAGCGTGTTTGTTTCATTTTCACTACGATTTTACACTAGCAAACTTACGTTTTTATGTGCTTTTGATGAGACTCCAAATTAGCTGGAGCTTTAACATTTGAGTTCCCAATCTATTCCTTATTGCCAGCATGCCAAAAATTATATACAAAAAGGTCCTAATCTTTAAGATGGGTTTTATTAGACTTTTAAATTGAAGTAAAAATTCAATTTTAGTAATTCCTCTATCTGTAAATAGAGGAATAAGAAATCAGCCCGGCCTCCAATACAGGATGGATCCTTTCCCATCAATCCTCTCTGCTTCCAGCCATCAAAAATTCTGGATTGTGTCAATTTTCTCACCCCTTATGGTTCCCTTAGGAGGCAGCCTGGTTTTGTCGCTCCCTGCTGCAGGCAAGGCGTGTTCTCTCCTTCCCCCATCCATCTCCATGGCCATGCTGGAGGCACTTTGCTTCCTGTGCTTCACTGCCTATCAAATTTAACAACTGATTGCTTGATTGCTCCTGGGAAAGGTGCTTTGTTGGTTTTTGCTCCTTCCTTTCTGGGCTGCTCAGCCTGATGTGTGCAGCGCAGAGGAGAGGCAAGGCTGCTGTCCTTCCTTTATACTGCTCAGCTACACTTTCCTGAATAAAGCTGGCATTACCCAGAGAGTGAACTCAGAATGAACCAAAAATAATAGTTTTGCATTTCAGTAAAGGTAAAACATCAGTTCGAGTCCATAGCTTAATTTATGTGTATCTCTTACAAGGGCTAGGGAAGGAATGAAGTGACTCAAGACAGTAACACAGTTAATAGTTCTGGCTGTGAACTGCAGTGATTCCAAATAGCAGACAGATCAACAATCAGCACCTTGTTTTCAGCTTTTCAAAATCAGTGGGCAACTTGCTTGATCCAAAGAAGTGACCCTTTTTTAGGCCAGCTTTGAGAGGGCAGTGTAGCTAAAGTACAGGTAGGATACTGAACATGTGGCAGAATTGTTTAAGAGAGGATGGTCACTAATGTGATGGGGGAAAATAGTTATAATAAAACCTTACAATGTGTAAGGTTAGAGGTTATAAAATATCAGAAGTAAGCATGGGGGTTGTGTAGTATGTTACTCGGTTATATGTAAAATTCACATTTTATTTGGCCCTGCACAAATTTCTCTTCTTTAGTGCTTTTCCTTAGAAAATGCTATAAATTTCCATTTCTCTCTTGGGAAAGACCCATTAGAGAAATACGTACAGTTTGGGGATTAATAATTGGTTTTTTCTCTATTTTCTACATCGAGACTATGCTAACAAGATTGTGTTACCATGGAGATTTGTTTTATCATTTTAGTGCTTTGGTATTAAAATGATTGTAAAGGAAAATCTTAGTGGAATACACATCAGGGAAAAAACAGAAGTATCTTCCATGATTTTTTTAAGAAAAGAAAACCCAGAGCTGACATTTTGGGCTTTCGCAGTGCTTTCATGTATGAAATGTGCCATTCTAAAATTATTGCATTTGGCAGACTAACAAGAATTCAATATACGTGGCAGTAATTAACAGAAGAACAAGGCAAAAGGGTGCTTGAAACCAAAGAGCTTGCCCAATGAATTGTAGTGTATTGTGATAAAAAATTAAACACCAGAAAGACAATATGTTTGAAGGGCACAGACTTTCATTTCTGCTTTTGATGACTCACCAAATATAACAATATAACTGACATTCTCTTTTTCTCATATATGCTGGATTTTTTTTTTAGATTTGTATTTTGTATAGTTGTATTGATTTACTAATGATACAGCAATTCATGCATTATTGTGGTACTTTTTTCTTCTGTTCTTTATGGCTGGTAATTGTGTGTGAATTATGTTTAAACATGACAAGGTCTTGCTTTTCATTGCTTGATAAATCCTGTAGAAAGAAATTGCAAGGAAATAGATGGATTGTATGAAAAAGGAATGACTTTTTCACACACACTTTTACAGGAGTGAACTGTACTGCTGACTGCTCACCTGTCCTCAGAGTGTGCTGGTGGTGGTCGTTAAGACCAGAGTTATGAATTTCCTTTTAAACATTTTTTTTTCCTTAATTTATTTAATTTTGAGCTGTTCAGGAGAGAACGAGTGGGATGGGGGGCTGAATTTGTTGTACAAACTGGAAATCACACCTGCATAAAAGAAAAAGATGTTCAGCATGCAGCTCTGAGTTTCTGTTCAGAGGCTTAAGACACAGGTATTACAGCATCCCAGCCAGGGTGATGTACAGTGGTAGGCAGTGGGATAGGATCTTTTGACATGAAGTGACTTTTTTCTAGCTTGGTTTAGTCACAGGCTTGGAAGAAAGTGAGTAACTTAGGTTTGAAGTTCACCTTTTCTCTGAGCTAACTTGCTGGATACAGTGCTTTTGCTAGTGAACTTGGCTTATAAAGGAGTATTTCCTTTACTTTACAATCAGAAGAAGAGAACTCTAAAGGAAAAGCATTGCCTGTTTCCATAATTTCTCCTGTAATGGCAGGCAACTAGTCAAATCCACACAGTACAAAAACCAGTTATCAGCTACCTTCAGTACCAGCAGCAGTCATTGCTGTTTTATCCTTGTATCTGCACAGGATTGCTGATGTTTGACATGTATGGTAGGTGGCCTGTATTAAAAACAACCTGTTGTGTTGCTTCTCAAGTGTGGTGGTGCCTTTCAGAAACAGGAGTTTCACAGTACTGTGTGGTGACAGGTGGGGGCTGAGGAGCATGTCCCTCTCTGAGTGAGCATGATCATGATTTAATTGTTGTGTGTGAATCAGCCGAGTTCAGTGTGATGGTTGTGAACTGGTGCCATCACTTAGCAGCATAAAATAACAGCTTTTAAAATAAGCAGTACTAGAGGTATGAGCTACATGCCCTACTTGTAAGTGGCAAATATTTGGGGGATTTCTGTAATGGTTCCTGATGTTTGCAGGAGGGCATAAATGCACTGAGGGGCAGGAGCTGGTGTTCCTGTGCTGACCGTGTTGAAAATGTCAGTGTCCCTGAGGAATGTCACAGTCACCTGTGGTTGCAGCTTGAACTGAGGGTGGAGTAAGTGGCATGTGGTTCTGGAGTCACGTAGACAACACTACTGTCTTAAGTTTCACTGTAGCTTGAAGATGCAGGGTGAAGTTTCATAGCCTTATTAAGCTGGTCTTGACAGAGAGCTGCTACCAAAAGAGCTTATGCACAGGTCATTTTGTTGAACTGACCTAATCTACTGGGTAGCTGCTACTGAAAAGGGACAGGCTTGGTTACCTGTTTTGCTTTTTCCTTGTGTAGGCTCTCTGGTTATCCTTTCTCTCTTGTGTTAGCTTTAGCTGTTTAGACCTTTCCATTAGTTGTTTTCATGTGCAGGAAAGGTTTGTATGGTTTTTCATCTGTCTGTTTCACCACTGCTGGGAGTTGGAGCTGTTGACACGCACATCTGATTAACATCTCATTAGTGTTGATACTGTAGTTTGAGTGGCAGCGCTTAACCAGGAGTGAAGGGAGGGTAACATTGGAACTCTCCATTTTATGTGTGTGATTGATACCTTGTGTGATTTACCTCAGGAAACAGGTCCTGGTTCTGTCGTCCTTAAAGCTCCATCTGAGCTGCTGAATGCATCTACTCCAGGGGTGCTACCTGGTCCTGAGGCACAGTGCTGTGTGAGAGGTGCAGAATTTATCAGTGTCCTACAGAGCAGGCCGGCCACGTTCGTGTTGAGGGGTTCTGATTTGGGTCCTCTAAGCCTCAGTTAATCTCATGTGAACCAGATGTCTGAGCAGGAGACAGCTGTGTTGTGTAAGAGGGGTTTTTGTGAAACAGAGGGTTGTGTCACACAGAGGAGCTGTGGGAGTGTGTGAATGGGTGTGCTCTCCTGGAGTACTCTGGTAGGACCAGCTTGGTGCAGTCCTGTTATTGTGCCTTTTGGGGAGTGTTCCCCTGAGCTTTATTTTGAAAGAGAAATTGGATTGCTCTCTGAGGAATATGGGAACAAACTAACATCTGTACAGAGTGAATGAGCAGAACAATCAAAATACAGGGACAAACTGCCTGAAATTACAGATGTACCTGTGGAGTAGTTTTGCTCCTGTTAACTTCAGTTTGATTTGTATAGCTATTTTCCTGGATTGCAGACTGTAATGTTGTAAGTAATACTTTTTAACTTAATATAGTATATTGTAGTTACTTTCTTTCCCTTTGTTGCAGCATCCCACTTACTTTTAGTCTTTGCAGAGAACTGTGTACTGTGCATCTATTGCTTTTATGTGATTCTGTAGTCTTAAAATTAAAGAAATTAAAAAGTATTTTACGTTTAAGTGTTTTACTTCTCTTTTTATAATTTTTGTTTATTTCAGGTACATGCAGAGTTTCCTTGAGCTTTTAGAATACGAAAATAAAAGTCCTGAGGATCCTCATGTTCTGGATGAGTGAGTAATTTATTTTTTCTAACATTCCATTTTGAAATAATCTGTCTCAAACACCAAGTGGTTTTGTATTATAGGAAAACAGTTACCTTATTTGTAACGTAGAATATTTATGGCAAAAGCCAAAATCGTAATCTGGAGTAGAATGTAGGTGCTTTTGAAGTGCTTTTGAACAATATATTTTGTATTTATGCAGACCAATAGTTTAAGAAATGGCATGAAATGCTTCCTCCAAGGCCGTATTGAGAAAACAACATGGATGTGAGACTATGCTTGTGTATCAGATGCTTAAGACTAGGATGTCATTTTAGTATACATTGATCTTAGTTCTCTGTTGTGTATAAAGTATGTTAACACATTAATAGTTTGATATTTCTTTGTCAGTTTGTGAGCATTCTAATGTGTCAGTCATTGTTTTTATCTAAAGCTTTTTTAATGGACTTCAATTAGTGGTGTTCACCTACCTCACTGAATAACATTACTTGAGAAGAAAGGAAAACTTAGCCAATTTTCTTTATCAACAAATTCGTATTGAAATTGCTATTAGAATGTTTCCTTGAAATGTTTATGCATAAAACAGAAAAGAGCCCCACATGCAAGAACAGCAGGTGGAACATACGCATCAGAGACTCAAAAACAAAACAACGAAAACACACACACACCTAACACTAGGGTCTGTTGTTACTCTGTACCTACAGCAGTCGACTTTGTTTCAGGATATCACTTCTTGCAGGTTTTTGTTCCATTACTAAGCTTTCTTAGGGTAGTTTGTCTTTTGAATTTCTTTTTAAGCTCTGAAATCCTACATGATCAAGCAGTGCTTTATAGAGTTTCATAAAATACCTTGCTCTGTGCACCATGTGGCCTGTGCTGTGCAAAAACAGTGTTTCGCCTTCAGCAAACTTCAGATACGTTAACTGTGATGGTACAGTAGGTTAAATAAGGGCTTTGGGAGGTGCAGCATTTGGAATGTTGTGCTCTTTTTGGTTGTAGGCATGTTATCTGAGATCTTGACACTTTAGCTTTGTGTTTCAACCAATACATGTAGGAGAAGTTCAAGTGCAGGAGTAAGAAGTTATTTGCATGGCAGAGCTGTAGAAGGAGCCATAAGGATTACAGACTGACTGAATTGTAGTGCTATTGAACAAGGGGAAAGTAACCATTTATTCACAGTGAGTACTATGCTGGAATGCTGCCTGCAGTTCTGGGTACTACCTTTTAAGAAATTAAAACACTCATGGACAGAACTGATGTGAAAGGAACAAGATTTAGAGGCTTGGATAGTTCCACCTCTGAATAATGCTGAAGGCATTTGTTTAGACTGGCAAAAAAAAGATACTGGAGACACTGGAAGTCTGTGTGTGCCAAAAAAATAAGGTCACTATAATAAAGGATAATTGGTTGCTCTAACTGAAGAAGTGGCAAATTAAAAAATGTCTGGTTTTTATTAAAGTTGGAAATGTGTGCACGGCAAAAAGTAAAGATTGTAATATTAAAGAGAACAGACTGAAGGCTGTACAGCATCCCATTTCAAAAGTTTTTATAAATACATTAGATAGTTTTTAGTGGCATTCTAGGTGTGCTTATTCTGTAGAGGATAAATCAAATCAATTTTTCGACCACCTCTAGCTGTTATATTTTGTGATTCTGTATTTACTATTTGCTGATGACACAGGAATTTCTGTTTGTGACTAGTTTATCAGCAGGCTTTCCTTTATGGGATTAAGTTACCAAAACTTAGGTGTCTGTTGCCCTTTGAGATGGCATGAGCTGTCCTAAACACCTGAGTGAGCTTGGAAAATGTAAACACAGGTCCTCCTAAGGCTGTGATGTCCTGGATGTGTGGGATGAGGCAAGGTGGTTATGTGGCATCTGAAACCATCTTTGGTGTTCTGTATTTAAGTAACTGAATTTCAGGTTTTTATCAACTTCAGAGGTTCAAGGTAGATCACAGTACAATAAATATATATATATATTTGTAAAGGCTAATGAGTAGTTCTCTTGGAGAGCTATTTTTAGTCTCATTATTAACACATGAATTGCCTGATTCTGCCATATGGATGTGGTATTCTTGATATTGTTTCATGGCAACTGCAAATATTGTTTGCGCTGCTCTATGTGAGTATGGTAGAACAAATATTTCATAATGAAGCAAATATCAATATCATTCAGAATAACTGTTTGTTAAAAGCTTTAAAATCTTGCAATTGTTGTATTCTGTGTAATCAAGTATATATAATAAGGATGAATGGAATTTATTGCTACCTATTAAGGTGAAGTTTAGCTAGGATCTTTGATAATAAGAGTTGTCGTCTCTACTGCATCTGGCCTGTGAAAAGAGATTAAAAATTATCCGATTAAAGAGCAGATTTGTTCTTTTTGACAGTATTGATTAGGCTGTCTAAGATTAGAAAGTCAGACTTGCTTTCCTGCTCTGGGATGTCATCTGTTTCTAACTTACTGAAGGCTGTGCCATTTAATTGCATATTGAGCTGTAATTAGAATTTTTATAATTCTTTACAAACTATGTCTTTCAAAAATACTCTTAACTATGTCCATATTTATCTTATAATAACCCACAGATAAATCTAACAAATTTCTCAACTCCTGTGTCAGTATTCCTTGTTGGTGCTATCTAGCCCTATTCTACTTTTGTCTTGTGGTCAGAAATGTATCAGTATGGTCAGAAAGTATCAGGAATTCTGATAGTTAAATGAGCTGCTTTCAGTGGGGAAAACCCCCACATTACTGAGTTCATTTAAGTTTGCATAAAAGTTTTCTCTTCTTTTCTGATGGCATATACCATTACAAGTGGAATTTGAGCCATTATCTGAGACTGTTAGTGTCTTTAGGGATGCATAAATAGGAATAGTTCTTTCTTCAACCAGATTGATTTGCCTAAAGAAAAACCTCGAAGATTACAAGGCATGTCTGGTCCTCTGGACCAAAGCTTTTTTTGTGCAGGCAGTATCTGTGGGGTATCTCTGAGCACCTTGCCAAGAGCAGCCTATGAGGGAACAGCTTCATCTCTTGGCTCCTTTGCACTGTCCTCTTCCTGTGTGGAACATACTGTAGAACAGCACATTTTACTGTTTATGTTACAGGGTATATCACTTGTAGTACAGAAGAGACCCAGCCTTGCATCCTTTGGTCATCAAATGCCCATCCTTGTCCGAGGCCTGTGGGAAATCAGGTGATTTAGGCATTTCATAATGGCCCCCATCTCTTCTTCCTTTAGCTTAATTAGTGTCACAAGATGCAAGTGTTGCCTGGGTGGAAGGGCCTTTGTTCCAGTAACATCCCAGCAACTTCTGTTTGGAGCTGAACATGGTGTCCCCCTCCGACACTCAAAAAACGTGAAGAAAAACAGAGCAGTTGATTTTTGGAAATTAATGAGTGCCTTGTTGGTCTTTCTGTCTGCTGAGGTGGACTTCAGTTTCTGTTCTGGCTAATCAGGGTAACAGTAGCAGTGGAGTGAAGGGGAGTTAGATAGTTCAAGGAGGTTGGGTATCCTCAGATGTGCTCTATCAATGTTGGCAGTAGTTCTTCAATTACTGTTTTCTAAAATAAAATTTTATCAGCTGAACAGAAAACTGTCACCTGACTATTTGTGGTTTTATTGCTGCTTGTGTGGGGAGCCTGCTCTGGTATTCTCAGAGTTTGGGCTCTCTGAGGAAACCATTTTCTGTATTAGTGTTACAGTATTGTAGATGTCATCCATGTACTGGCACAGCTGTGTATGAAGCCACACAGTGAAATGAATTGGGAAATGGATGTAGTGGAAGAATGGCCCACTTTCAGCTCTGTGGTCTCTAAAATGTTAGAGTGTGTGGCCAACAAAGGCAGCAGTGCCCCTGCAGTGGAGAAGGGTGGGTGGTTATAGGAAAAGGTGCAGAGACTGAACTGAAGCTGATGTTTTTCAGAGTGGCCCGGTTTTTATCCACTCCTAGTGTATGAATTGGAGGGCAGATAGATGTTCATGAGCTTTACCTTTTTGTGAATGTTGGACAAAATCCTTTGACGAGATTTTTTTTCCCTTGGCATTGTTCTAATGAAGTGTTTCAGAAGCATTTCAATTTCTCTGTTGCCTTCTATTGGTTAGCAATGTGGAGCCTCACTGCAGCATTGCCACATTGCTGTCACTGTCAGTACTATGGGTATTTGCCAAACGGTAGGTCACTTTTACCTTTTTGATAACATAAATATCTTTTTTGAGCTGTAGAGGGGTCAGGTGGAAGTTTTTCTGCAGTTCTGCCAAACAGTGTGATAACAGGAGCCCTAAGATAAGGTGTCCACGCTTTGGTGAAGGGTGCAAGCAGGCAGAAGTGTTGAAATTTCCCAAGATGTTACTATCTAGTTATCCCACAGAGGCTGAAGCTGTGTTTCAGAGAGTGAAGGGTTTGTAAAGCATGTTGTTCACATGTGCTCTCCAAGGACACTTAGTGCAGCCTGTACACCCCCGAGTTTCTTTGCTGACTTTTCTGTTTGTGGCCCTCTCAAGGGAGGGTGTGCGGGGGAGTGTCCTGGAGCTGGGAGCCACTGAGGCCATCAGCTGCCAGCATGTCTGAGATAACAGGCATGAGGAACTTAGTAAACAAGGAACCTTCCTTTCTGCAGCATTGCAGTTAAAATAGTGGTTCTGTAAGCAGTTTGAGCTAAGTAAACATTGGAGTATTTCTGATTAAGAAGGTACCATTTTATTACTTTTACCTAAGGTGAAATGCTGCTTTAATTACCTTTGAACTTTGGAAGTAGATATACTTTCTAGTAATCTTTCAGAGTTTGAACTTTTACCTCTCTTTCTGGTGATACTCAGGTGCCAGCTAGCACTGATTCAAAAAAGACCAGCCAATCAGAAAAACCCCAAACCATTGCATTTGTTGCATTTTAAAAGGGTTTTTGCTCTACTCATGATTTTCGTGGTTTTCATCTTTCAGGTAATACTATCCATAAGAGAGACTAAAAAAACCACTTTTGTCTTTGTATTGACTTTCTGATGCTTGTTTTCTTGCACTGTAATGATAAAACAGAATAATATATATAGGTTATTAGGAAGTTATTTAATGAATCTCACAACACAAGTTATTTCTTGTATTTGTAGAATTTTTTACCCTTTGTTTATTTAACACCCGTGGTAATGCCTTAAGTATTCTTCTGTTAATATAGAAACCACTGAAGCTCACTTAACAAAAGTAGGTTCCTATTAATAATTTCTCATTTGTCAAACCAACTGAATTATTTATTCTTCATGGTTTTGAAAATACACAAAATTGTGGACAAAAAAAGTAATTGGTAAACACAATTTTCAGAGCTGTTCTGGAGTATTTGCAGTTAATCCCATAAGCAGTATAAAAATTCTTTCGGATGGTCTCCCACAGTTTGAGTACAGTAAAAGATCTGTGACTTTCAGGAGTGTAGCAGGTAGGGACTGTAAGGAATGAGTGTTAAGATTAAGGATATGTGTTCTGATTTCTGCTCTGCTACTTTGAAATGTGCCTATATTCTTCTTGTGTTTACTCCTTTGAAAGCATCTGCTTGATGGGAACATGTGAGTGAACTCAGTTATCTTGGAAGATGGAACAGGAGGCTTGTCATATCAGTGCAATAATGAGGCATTCCTTTATTACATATTTAGTTATAAGTGACAAGCTTCAGCTATGATTTTGCTGGTCTGCAGCAGATAAACTTAAGCCCTTTACCCTTTGGCATGCTCTGTGCATTTAAGCACTTTGGTAGTGGGATATCAGTGAACAATTTGCCCTCTTGGCATCAGGTGTATATTGTGGATAGTGGAGGTATTTAAAAACAAATGGCAGAGCAAACAAGAGTTAGGAGAGAGTGCTGTCAGTTCTGTTTCAGATGTGACTCTAAACGTTGCTTCCAGCTCTGCTCTTCACTGGGGTCTTGTTGCTCAGAAACAGGAGCAGCACAAGTACAGCCAGGCACAGTCTCTAACATCACTTCTCAGAGGTAACAGATCACACAGAGTCAAGACTCAATAAACATAAAAGGTCTATAAACCTTTTAAGCCTTAAGTGTTCTAAGCTGCCCAGTCAGCAAGACTGGTAAGTAAGAGAACAGTCATTGTGTACCATTACAGTATTTAGAATGGGGAATAAGGCAGTTAAAACTTCCCCTTTTCTATGCAAGAGAGTGGTGTTGAAAGACTGCTGAACTGTTTGTTAAGACACAGGCAAAAACTGGTAGCTAGACTTAGGATCAGGAAAAAATTAGTAAAAAGGAATCCTAGATTCCTTTGCAGCTGGCGTTGTAAAGTGGGGGAAATTATTTTAAAAGTGTATCACTTGTTAAGAATGGTATATAAAAAAATTCTGTCTTGCCTAAGTGGTGCTGAAAAGGAAGAAAACATCTCATTTAAATGTGTTGACCAATGGCTGGTCTTTGTTCTTTCCTTTGCTCATTTGCAGGGGGATTGGACCTAGATGACCTTTGAATGATTTCTGTGATTCTTTCATTAGCTGGTGTATATCCTACTTTTGAGAAATTAATTAATACATTTCTTTTCAGTATTCATTATAAATCTACAAAGAATGTTCTGTTGATGTTTTTTGGAAAAGGATCTGTAGAGCTGCAGATAACAGACATAGCTGAACAAGTCCTCCAGCTCTGCTTTCTTTGGAAAGCTGCATTTCAGCATTTGTACTTTCTAAAAGAACATTAAATAAACACTGTGGTGTTAACATTAATTTAATATTGGAGAATGTAGCAGAGTTGAGTAGTACTGATTTTCCATGTTTCTGCTTTAGAAAGCTATTAATAATTGATATTTCAAGTATGTATGGATTTGCAGGTGGGGGAAAAAAAGGATGAGCACATTGAAGATCGTAGATGTTGAGTTGCCTTGGCAGGAGAAACAGAAGATCCTCCAAGCTGTTTCAAAGGAAATGCTTGTTAAAAGCAATGGGAGTGTTATCCTAAAAGTTGCCGAGCTCTGGAGGAGAGCTCTGTTGTATTCGGTCTGCCATCCAGTGGTGTCAGAGGAAACTGAACAGGAGTCACACAATTACCTGTCCTGAGATTCTAACTAGTCCAAGAGAGGCCAGATGAAGGAGATTCGGAGTTCACTGCATGGGTTGAGGTGCTGGCAAGAAAACACCATTTTTTCTAAGGAAATTATAAAGGGTGGTCAGGTTGTTTTGCCTGAATTTCCTTTCCAATCTCCCAGCTACTGTTAGAAATTGCAGGGGATGACAGATACATTATTATGATTGCAGTGAAAGAGAATCTTTTGCTATCTAGCAGTGTTGAAGAGAGATTGATTTAATTTCAAGGAATATTTGGGGGAGGAATAACTTAATTTGGGTCTCTAAATGCTTTACAGGTCTTGTGAGTGATAGGCTGATCAAATACTTGTCTTTAAATAGGCTTGTTTAGGTACTGTATTTTTGTGTTTTCCCTCTGATATTTTGTTACTGACTGAGAGGCATAGTAAACAGATAATATGATTATGCTGTCGTTGAGCTTAATTTTATCTCTAACGATCTCTTTCTAATTTTGTTTCCTGCAGCTTTTTAGATGTTTTAATTAAAGTCAGGAACAGACACAATGACGTGGTTCCAACCATGGCGCAAGGGGTGATTGAATACAAGGAGAAATATGGCTTTGATCCCTTTGTAAGCAGTAACATCCAGTATTTTCTAGATAGATTCTACACCAACCGCATCTCTTTCCGTATGCTTATTAACCAACACAGTAAGTAATTGCTTTTCTCTTCTTTGAAAACTCATTACTTCTTGCTCATAAACCTGAAGATGAAGCTTTGTTTTGTATTTTTTTCCTTACTCATGACTATTCTGTGCTAATTATGGCAAAAGATATACTGGCAACTGGTTAATTTGGTACTTGGCAATGATCAGAAATGAATCCAAAACACCAGTGTGCTTTCTTTTAGAATTGTCAGTCTTTGTTACTGTGGCTGTCGCTTTTTAGTCTTGTTGGCTGAGGTGGCTTGTGAAGTGATACATGAAGTATTTTAGGTAGTAGTAGAGTAGCTGTATCTTCCTGCTCACAAAGCTTTCAGCATAGTTTGTAGAACTCATATTTATTCCATAATGAAATGCAAAGATGCTGTAAGTTTTGAATAGGTTAGGTAATATACATATTGGTTTTTTCCAGCAGTTATCTAGACTTTCTTGCCTTCTAAAGAGGTTGAGTATTTCTGACTGAAATTTTAAATTATATCTCTTGCCTTTCCTTACTTCCTAATTCCTATTTATGGATAAATGCTGGAATTAGTCATCCTTTGTCATTAGGTTCTGTTTCATTTGTTGTTACTAATAAAATCACTTTTTTTATATTCGTATTACAGAGTGAAGGGAGTTACTTGCACAGCTTCTATTAACCAGTATGTGCAACCATGCAGAAAGTGATCTGAGTAAAGTTAAGGACAGTCTTCTGATCTGTTTTAGTGTGTCTTGTGCCTTTTAGCTCTAGAGCTTCATTCTCTGCTCAGTATTCTTCTTTTCTGAGCTCTTAGAAATTGTTGTACGCTACAGATAATGCAGATGCTGGAGTGTGAGGTGTTTTACTGCAAGTTGTGTGTCCTTCCAGTAACCTATCATGTGACTAATAAATGTCTTGCTGTGTGTGTACAGATAACTTGAATGTGGCAAAGCATACAAAATTAGATAAATGTACAGCTTTTTCTTTACTTGCACCTGGGCAGAAAAGTGACAGACATAAAACCAAGTTAAAAGGCTTTCATAGAAGTGTTCTAGCAATGGAGTACAAACATTGTCATAATAGAATTCTTGGGCTGAGTGCTAGCATAATTAGCACTAATTCTAAAATATTAAACTTGATTCGTTGAATTCAACTAGCTTTTCCTATGGCTTCTCCTCTTTTACTGGTTGGAGCTTAAAACTGCTTGTCGATGCTTAAAGTTTAGTTAACCTTGTGTGATGTCTCTGTGTTAGCAGTGTTAGTGGTCTGTCTGTGATAGCAAATATTAATCTTGAAGCACTGAAGAAAAAGACAATTGGAAAGCAGAATACAATCCCAAATTTTGATGTAGTTTGCATTTCTGTTCCTACATTCCTGGCAGCCTGTTTCCTACAGCACTGTTCTGCAGGACACAGTGCCCAGTGTGGGAGCTTGCTGTGCCCAGGGTAGGAAGAGCTTTCACATCTACACTTCTGCTCACCCCATGCTGCACCCGCTTCATGTCAGAGCTCACTAACTTGCTAATGGCAGAAAGTCACTCCTGAAATAAAGTACAAAACCTTTCTACTTCTTTGAGAGTCTTCTTTAAACTCTTGATGAAGGGTCTGGTGAATACCAGACCCCGTTGTACAAAGAGGGAGTGGGGATCATACTGCTGAGATCCAGGAAGAAAGTCGAGTGAGTGAGTGAGACCTCTGTGAAATTGCAGCTTAGGTGAGTGTAAAAGGCTTTTAATGATGCCTTACGAGTTCCACAGTCCTTTTTTCTGTAATGTTTTCATTGTTGTGAGTGCTTCTGTTCTGGCATAACAGTATGAATGAAGTGTTTTACATTTTAATTTTATCTAATCCTTGATAATCTGCTTTGAAATGCAGGTTTTCACCTTAACCCTCCCACATCACGAATTCTGTTTTAACTAGTCTTGACTGTAAAAACTGAAAATAAAAAAAAAGGGAGGGAAGATGAGCAGTTAGACAATCCTTCTTAAATGAGGGTTCTGGCAATTTGCTGGAGTACTTTTTTTACAAAATGCTGCAGTATCCAGTAAATTGCAGATACCATCAGGTTCAAATTTTCTGGTCTGCCTCAAGGGTAATAAATAATTTACTACCATTTCTTCTTTTATTTTAGCACTCCTGTTTGGTGGAGATATTAATCCTGCTCATCCCAAACATATTGGAAGTATTGATCCTAATTGTGATGTGGCAGAGGTGGTTAAAGGTAAGATAAAGTTAATATTTTCGTTACTAAAATCCCCCAACTTAAAATATTCAGACATATTTTATTGAGATAGAAGAAACTGAAGGTGATTTAAATCCATTTCTTTTTTTCTTATTTTATTAAATGAACGTTCTGCTCACAATAAAGCCCTGGGTTTGTTGAGACTTTCTAATGCCTTCATTATTGAGAAGAGAAAAACTTTTGGTCTGTTAACAGAACTGAGAAAACAATTTGATTTTTAATAGCCTTAATCTGTACTTTTAAATATCAGATGAAGTGTCTAAATGTTTTGTTAAACTTTAGATGTTTTCTTCCTGAAATACTTGGAAGTGGGTTCTCATGTACTGCTTTTGTATCACATGCTGGTGTTACAGAAAACTGAGAGTAAGTGGAATTTCCATTTATGCTTAATTTTGTTTAGCTGGGCTTTTCAGTAAAATGTCCTAAGGTGTACAGATATGCCAGTGTAATTCCACTTTCCTCTGTCATCTGGTCATACCACAGCTTGTTCTGTCTCCTGCAGAAGGCATGGATGTGATTGGTTGTACCTGACTGATCTGGCACAGTCACACTGGAAGTCCTGTTTGTTCTTTGTTGTTAGTATTTGCATACTTTCAGAATGTTAGCAAGGAGGCATGAGGCAATGCTGGCTGCTTCCAGAACTTCTCCGTGGAAGGTTCACATTCTGAGTGTATCTATTGAGTGTATCTATTTGCAAATGCAGGTCTTGCTGTAGGAGAGAATTCCAGGCTCTGTCCTTTGCTCCTGTTTGTGCAGCTGCAGAGGGGGGAAGAATATGTTTCTCCCCTTCACTTTCTCTCAGCTTTTGGTGAAGTGAGAGGGAAGCCTTTCATATGTCAAAGTTTGACCTGGATGATAGCTCACTTTGGAATGCTTTTTACAGCTCTTCTTGGCTCCTAGGGTGGCCTTTTTCAGCAGCCTATTTTTCTTTTGATTGACCTTACTCCGCTTCGACCTCAGCATTTTATGTTACAGCCATGTTGTTTATTTAGCTTTGCCTTCTAATAACAATATTTGAATCAGTTTTGATCATCAGATTCACAGTTGCTGCCCTGGCAGGGGAGTGCATAGTGTCAGAAGGTGCTAAGTCCAGTTTTCAAGCAAGTAGCTAAAATAGATCAGGCGCAACGCTGAGCACCAAACAAGGGCGTAGCAAACAGTGTCCAGTGTTGCCTTCCAAAGAAACAAAATGTCCTTGAAGGCAAGGGCTGCATGGTCCTGTAAGGGAGCCAAGGTGATTGAGGCCTTTTCATTATAGAATTGGTGGAGGAGTTAATTTATATTCTGTATGCTGTGCTAGCTCCCAAATGTTCTGGTTCACAGGCAGCATTCTGAGCAGTTTATCAGTTAAAATATTGGTACTGTATGTGGCAGCTCTAAGCCCTGTTTGCCCTTCTAACAATGAAGAAATGATTTAAACAGCCACTTCTTGCTTCAAGCAGCTGCACCAAGTGTTGTGTCTGTGCTGCCTGAGGTGGCCATCTCTGTCTTGCTGACTGTCCTGCAACAAGACTTTTGAGCTGACAGCAAATTCAGGTTTCTTCCTGGAGCCAGGAGTTTAGATTTGCCAATAGATCCCCCCTCACTGTTAGTGGTACTTAATCTCTGCCCACACCATGCATGAAGCATGCCTTGAACTTCACAGTCTCTTGGCACCTCCTTCTCCTCAGATATTCCTAGGCATTGATGAGGTCCCCTCTCAGTTTTCTTTTGTCAGGGCTGAACAGGCTCAACTCCCTCAGTCTCTCTTTGTAAGAGAGATGCTCCAGTCTCTTAATCATATTTATTGTGCTCCACTGGACCCACTCCAGGATGTCCAGGTCTCTCTTATCCTGAGGCAAGACACAGCACTCCAGATCCACCTCACTGGGGCTGAGCGGAGGGGCAGGATCCCCTCCCAGCCCTGCTGGCAAAGCTCTCCCTAATGCACCCCAGGATCCCAGTGTCCCTCTTGGCCCCCAGGGCACTGCTGGCTCATGGACAGCTCCTTGTCCAGCAGGAGCCCCAGGCCCTTCTCTGCAGAGCTGCTGCAGCAGCTCGGCCCCAGCCTGTGCTGCTGCCTGGGGTTGTCCTTCCCCAGTGCAGGACCCTGCACTTGCCTTTGCTGAATTTCAGCCCATTCCTCTGCCCATCTCTCAGCCTGTCAAGGCCCTTCTGAAGGGCTGCACAGCTCGGGGGGTGTGGGCCACTCCTGCCAGCTCTGTGCCACCAGGGAACTCACTGAGGAGGCCTCTGCCCCTGCCTCAAGTCACTGATGAATCAGTTAAACAATATTGCCCAGTATTGAACCTTAGAGGGCACCACTAGTGACAGAGGGTAACTTAAACTTTCTGCCTGTGTTTGAACAACACACAAAGCCTGATTTGTGCTTGCGGAAGTATTTTCAGGGGGAGTAATTTTTGGTTCAGTGGGAAGGAATGAAGAATCTTATCCAGCTTTTCCCCCAAAAGACCTTGAAAATTAAATATTGTAAACAGTATTGTGTTTGGAAAATCTGAATTTATGGCTGCAATGTCATCCTTTTTTTATTTGAGATGGAAAAAGCAAGTATTAAATTGTCATCTGGAAATAAAAAATAAGCAGATTTTATGGTCAGTCTAAGATTATATCCTTCTTGTTTTTAAGCCCCAAACAAAGAAGAAAAATAGCTTCTCTCCAGTAATGTGCTTTTCTTTGTAGAACTTTAGATAGAGTTTTCCCTTTCCTGACAACTGGGCTATGAGTGTACAGAGAAAAAGGGATTAGATTGGATACCAGCTTCATGTTGGTAAACTAGAGCTCAAAGTGAGTGTTCTGTTTGTGGTCTTTCACAGGGAGGATGAGCACTGCTGGTCACTGCTAGAAGATTTTGATAAATCATTGTTTGTTCTGTTGTTTTGTAGATGCTTATGAAACAGCTAAGATGTTATGTGAACAGTACTATACAGTGGCACCTGATCTAGAAGTTGAAGAATTCAATGGTAATTATGAAATTAATTTTACTGATGTATGTAAGAAAATGCATTTCTGGTATCTGTGATTTCTAGTTTTGCTAATTGTAAGTTATAATTTGAACTATGCAGTTGCTTTTGTTCTAATGTATCTACATGGGCACCTGAAATACAGTTTATCATGATGTGTACTTCCTTATGCTGAATGCAGAGTTCTATGCTAAATTCACTATCACTTTAAAGAAAATAAACCAAGACTCCTCATAACTGAGAAGGAAAGCTTCTGTTGCCTTCTAATCTTTTAACAGAACTGAAACTTGTTTCATTCTGAAGTATTCTTATAAACCCATGAATTCCACTGGCACTCTCAACACAGTAGCGAGCCCTTCTGTATAAGATGGCAAAATTGGAATTTTTATTAGGTAGTCTGTTCTTTAAATCCTATCATAAACTTCTCACATGAAAATCTGTTTCAAGTTGATTGCAGAGATGAAAATTGGATGACACAAAACTGATGAGACAGGCCTTGTCAGCATATTGACTGCTTTTTGTTCATCATTTTATTGACAAAAGGGAGCTTATTTTTTTTAGTTTAAAAAAAAATCCTGAGTGATCCTTTCCCAGATTTTGGACAGCAGCCAAACATAAGATTAAGATGGTTCCAAACTTCAGCAGAAGAATTGCAGAAGTCTCAGAAATAGGTGATACTCAATGGGAGAGTGTGATACATGAAATATGTGTTGCTCAAAGTACTACTGAGTAGTGTAGAAATATTTCTCTACACAAGGTGATACTGTCAGCAATGATGCATTGCCACCCATCTCTCCCAAAACCAAAGGACTCAACCTTCCCCTTTTAAACTGAGTGATTCTAGAGATAAAAGTACTGAGTGTTGCAGCAGAGGAATCAATCAATGCAAAATTCATCTGAAGGCATAAGTGAAAAGATCCAACAGTAGAGAAACCAAGTTGCTGGAGCTAAAAAAAAAAAAGTGAAGAAGAATTACCTACTTCCTTTAAATCAGCTTATTATAAATATGAGGAAAGCAACTTTGCAAATTACCTCACAAGAGCAACAATAACTCATTTTCTATCTCTGTGCCTCAAACAAGTGTGGGTCAGTTTGCCTTGGTTTCGGTGAAGCAGAAGGGAATGGGAGTATGGACTGACCAAATTAACAGAATAAAATATGAAGTAGTCTTGCAGGGCATTGTTTTGGTCTTCTCCTTTTCCTAGGAGTTTTCACTACCATGTCACTTAAAATAATGACTGGGATTATTACCATCCCTCAGAGCCAAAAGGAATGAAGTTGACTTCAGTCATGTTCTTTGTGCATACTTTTATCTTCCTGGAATTTATGAAGCAGTTCAAGACTTCCCTTCAGTCTGAACTGCTGCTGAGTCTAACTCTCAGTGACTGCATAATTTAATGCCAGTAGATATTTGAATGTTCAGGGATGACTTCAGCCCCAAAACTGTCCTGGAATGTGTTAAATGCAGCTGTATTATTTCCTGCCCAATCAATCAGTGAGCACTCTGGCATTCAGAGCTCTGCAAAGCCATACCCCTGTGCTGAAACACTCACAGTGGGACAGCAGTGGACAAACAATTCAGGGATGGTTTGGAATATGGAAGAAGCTGTGATATTGTTTGAAGTATATTTGAAAATTTTAATGAATACTTATATTGTGTGTTTTAATGAAAAGAAAATGTGTAGCTGGTTTTAGAATATTTAAACAGTGGGTTTTTCTTTATAATAATAACATTTTTGTACAACAAATATTGTTCTTAAATAGTATGTGAGCATGTGAAAGATACCCATTTAAGTAGGAAAGTTTTCTTGGCTAACATACACTGTTGTATGAAACCAACCACTGCTTAGTGAAGTTTTGTATCTAAACAATGTCTGCTGACTGGATGGATTTGAAGATCCTAATTACAATATGTTCTTTCAGGTGATAGCAGTGACTAAAATTTATGTTTTTACTTCATGAAACAAATTTTGCACTGGGAAGATGAGAACATGCTTACATACTTGTCTGTGCCTACATGTTTGTGTTATTCTGGTAAAGGGCAATGGTACAAAATACTGTTTTGAACAAAAATGATTTGATGTTTTTATTTCTCTTATTTTTAGCTAAAGCTCCAAACAAGCCTATTCAAGTAGTCTATGTACCTTCTCATTTGTTTCATATGTTATTTGAATTATTCAAGGTAGGTTGCACTTGATAATATTTGTGAGGGTTTTGTGACCCTATTGCTTTTAAAACTGAGATTCCTTTCAGTTACAGCTCTTAAATGTTATTTTAGTTTTCCTTTCTTAAGCTTTTTCTTAAGTTTCAAATACTCTTCACTTGTTTAAAAGCCAGTCTTAAACCTCTCTCTTATGACCTGGTGTACATAAAAACTGCCTGCTTTCCCACTTCTGCTGTTGTGCTTTTGCAGTTTTTGTGTTTAACTTGGAACACTCACAACAGTCTAGTTTTGCAGTGATGGAATACTCTTAACCTTGCATTTTCTATGAGCTTGCTTCTCTATTGCATATTTAAGCACTGGTTAGGATCAGTGTCTTTATTGTGAAATCAGGCCCTGTGTCTTTGAATAGTGTAGATGACATGCTTTGTTTTGGTTTTGTGTTTTCTGAATAATTGGAACAGGAGTGAAAATGGAACATGTGAGAGCTGTTATATGGTTTGGAAGAACAGAGTAGGTCTCTCAGTGGTGCAGCTGAACACCAGAAATTGAAGGGAAAACTTGTATTTGGCCAGAGAGAAACTTTTTCAAAGTACTGGGTTTTGGGGTTTGATTTCTGACATTTGTCAACGTTCATTTAAGTCTTCTCCTATTTTTGGCATTTGTAACATTAGTTTTGGGGCAGAACAGATGAGAATTTGTATGGTACATGTGAGTATCTTTTTGGTACAAGTAATGAAACAGGCTGAAGCCAGTAAGTTTTAGCTGTAAAGAGCTAGGAGGGCCTGGCAGTGGAAACTCTGTTAACATGAAGTTAGATTGACAGATGATAACTTAAACATTATGTGACCCAGGCTGAGAAAATCAAAACTTTCTGTGGGGAACATCACTGTTGGTGTGGTATTTGATGGAGGTGAAGGATCTTCTCTTCCCATGGATATATTTACTTGATTTCACACAGGAGAAAACAATAGTCTTGCTTTCTTTTCTCTGACTATGTCAAATAAATAAAAGTTATGTATAAAAGTTGTAATGTAAAAGTTTAACTGGGCAATTCACTGACTAGATGGCACTTGAATTTGTGTTAAATACAGCCTTTTCTATCTTGTACACAACTCTGGGACAGAGTAGGTGCTGCAAAATAAATTCAAGTTCTAACTTGCCACAAAAAGCTTATATGTTAAAGTTAGGATCAAAGAGACTGTATTTCTTTTACCTTCAGAATTCAATGAGAGCTACAGTGGAATTGCATGAAGGTAAGAAAGAAGCCTATCCATCGATCAAAACCTTAGTCACTTTGGGGAAAGAAGATCTATCTATTAAGGTAAATGCCTAAAAAATAATACACAGCTTGCAAACCTAGTTTAGAGTAGTATGACTTAATTTGAAAAAGCAAATTAATTATTGTATCACCTGCTTCATATGCATTAGAATAGAATATTTTCAGTTGGGAAGGACCTACAAGGAACATCTTGTCCAACTACCTGACCACTTCAGGGCTGACCAGTAGTCAAAGCATGTTTTTTAGGGGCAGTGTCCAAATGCTTTGGTCACTGATGGATTTGAGCCATTGACCATCTCTCCAGGAAACCTGTTCTGCTCTTTCACTGCCCTTCCCATACAGAAATGCTTCCTGATGTCCACTCTAAACCTGATGTTGCAGCTTTGAACTGTTCCCACATGTCCCATCACGGGATCCAGGGAGATGAGATCAGCACCTCCCTCCCCAGTTCCCCTCCTCAGGGAGCTGTAGACCATGGCAAGGTCACTTTTCTCCAAACCAGAACAGCCCCAAAGTCCCTAATTGCTCATTTAGTATTTCTAAAGTAATTTAGATAATGCTTCTTGATGTTTTGTGGGTTTTTGTCTGAACCTAATGTTTTAAACTCTTCAATTTTCATTTCTTAGATAAGTGACCAAGGTGGAGGTGTACCTCTAAGAAAAATAGACAGGTTGTTTAACTACATGTACTCAACAGCACCCAGGCCCAGTCTGGAGCCCTCGAGGGCTGTGCCTTTGGTAAGCAATTGCAATATGTATTTAAATGTCCCTTTGCACCACTCTGATTTTACATTTCCCTTCACTGCAATCTGCTGGATCAGGTTTTCCATTGAGGAAATGGTTTCTCATTAGCAAGTCTATCCAGGTAGAACAGAAGAAAATGAATTCTTTTATCATCACTTAGTCTATGGAATGGAAAATTGCTTTGTCTTGACATGACGTTCTTGGAAGCAAGCATGAGAAACCTGCATAAGCACAGTATTTTCACAGGCTAATGGGCAGGATCTTTAGTGCTATATTGCTGAGCAGGTGAATGAGCTAATGAGCTCCTCTTTGGTATATAAATTATTGTTAATCTAAGTTTCCTATCATAAATGGATTAAAAAGGTGGGCTACACTGCTGAGCACTTGAGAAGCACCTTCTGGCGATGCACAATGCACTTATACTGAAGCTTAAAGATCATTTTTCTGTAAGTTATGGACTGTAAAAACACATCAAAAAACATTGCCAAACCTGCATTGGTATGAACATATTTGGTATATTCCTATTTAATTGGAAATACCTTATGTGATGCTCCTTTCTGAATTGCATTAGGGCTATATTTCAAATAAAGAAATAATTCCCCATAGTTTCTTTTAGGCAGGGAAATTATTTCAGTGTTGAATGTGTCAAGTCTTTTAGCAAGCATGATTTTAGAAAAATACTAAAATACTATTCTAAATTGTTTTACGAAGTTGCATATTGCCTCATGATAAAAACTGTATAGCTACTGTTCCATTTCACTGGTTTTCAGTAAGTGGATTAATACAGATACTGTATTTTGGCTTTTCTCATCTCTGTTGCTTCTGATGCAGTCTTTTATCTCTAAGCCTGTTGAGAAGTTGATTCTCTAAGAAATTTCCTTTCCCTGCTTAGGAGCATTCTCACCTAGCATGTTCCTAAGTGGTTGAGTTTTTTTCCTCCCCTACTGATGCCTCTGTGTTTCAAGTGCCTCCAGGTGGGTAATAGAATGTGGGGCAGAATATGGAATCACAGGATCATTAAGAATGGAAGTGACTTCCCAAGATGGAGTCCAGCCTTTGACCAAACAGCACCGTGTGAATTAAACCACAGCACTAAGTGCCATGTCCAGTTGTTTCCTGAACGCTTCCAGGGATGGTGACTGACTCCAGTGCTTCCCTGGCCAGCCACTTTGAATTCTTGACAATCCTTTCAGTGAAGAAATTCTTCCTGATGTCCCCCTTGAACCTCCCTGGCACAGCTTGGGGCTGTTCCCTCTTGTTCACATGACCATTTTGGATATAAATATTTAACAGTAAACTGAGGGTAAAATCAGAGTGACTCAGAGGTAATAAATTTCCTCTTAGCTTGTGTGCAGAAAATCTTTATGGTGCTGCCTTGGTCCACAGTGGGTCCCATTGTGGCATGGCAGTGCATTGCACTGGGTTTACCCCTTTGCACTGTAGGAGGTGTGAAACCCAGTCCTGTGTCTGCTCTGACTTGGTACTGATCTTTCACAGCTCTTACCTCTACAGCCCATCTCAGTCTCAAACTTCTGCTTTTTCATAGAAAATCTTCTTCAGTGTGGTGAGTGGGAGGGAACAGGTCTTAATTCAAATATAAGCTTTTTTTCTTTGTCACAAATGGTAGAATCTCTCTTGATGCATAATCTGCCTTTGTTCTGTCTCACTTTTGATCAGCAATTTGCCATATCAGTCTACAAGGGTTTCCTGAAACTTGTTCTCAGGGTAAACTTATACCTTGATTACTGGTTGTATTCACTATTAAACTGTCTCTTCCTTTGTACCTCTGATTGTAAAATGTGTTCATCTTAGGACTGACACTATTCTTTTTTCTTATTTCAGTGCATCTTTAGCAGTGCATTGCTGTGTTTACTTCCTCATCTTCAAAACTGCTTACTTTGATTCTGTGGCATTTATCCTTGGCATTCTTCTTCTGTATCCCGTTTTCAGGCTTTGTTTTCCTCTCCCAGTCTATGCCACTGTAGTCAAACCTCCAAAGGATCCCCTCTCTAGTGAGTCTGGCAGCTTTTGCCCTGTGAGTCTGACCAATGCCTGCACAAGACTGAATGTTTAGAAAAGCTGTTCAGCTCCATTATTTATATGTGTGTGCAGAAAGAAAGCCAGAGACTGTGAGTCTGTGCCATGTCTTGCCACTAACAGGAACAAGGACTTAGTGAAGTTTGACAAGTTATGTGTTATGGCCCAGATCCAGTTATAAAAACAATTATGCAATGCTTTGTATGTCAGTCTGGAAGTAAAAATGCTTCAGCAGAAAGGTTCCACATAAATCCTCTTCGATGCCCATACAGAAGGATTTCTTTTATTGTTTAGTACCAAAGACCAAATCACTAAAGAATTAGTGCTGCAGAAGGTTGTAGTGTGTCATCCTTGACTTAGGTAATATTCTAAGCTAAGCTGGGGTGCAGTGTAAATAGACATATTTTTCTGTTCTAACATTTCTTCCCCTGATATGATCCCCTGTCTAATTTATGAAACATTCATGGAATTGGGCAGTGGAAGAGAGGTATCCTTCTGTTGATTGGGGAAAATTTTTGCTCCCTGTCATTGCAAATGTTGTTTAAATACTGCTGAGAACCCTTGTTACCATGGCAGCACTGAGATTCTAGCAGGTCTTAGGTTCATCTGCACTGCACATAAAGTACACATTAAAACACATGGTCATGTTTAATGATAGTAGGTTTTCTTAGGCAATTTAATGGTTCTCTCTGACAGCATTTGTTTATAGTGGGAGAAATGTGGCTTTAAATTAGTTTTAATTTAAATCTGTCAATGCTAGTAACACAGAAATGTAATAACTTCCTATTTGTTTAATGCATACCATAACATGTAATGTTGAATTTGCTCTAAGGGGCTGTCCTTTCTCAAGGCAGATGTGCTATCATGGGCTATTCTGTCCTCTAGGTCAAGCAGAGATTTATGTAGTAAACACCTCTTGTTAATTGTCTTTAGCAAAATAGACCCTTTGCAAGGCCAGGATTTAATAAGGTGCTCATCTGGAGTCTCTTGTTTCTGTATTTCTTGTAAGTTATCTGGTTTGGAAAGCATCCTAAAGGCAGTGCACACAGAGGCTGACAGAAAATGTTTGAAAGAGGGCTGTATGAAATAATGATGTGGGCTAGCACAGAGCATAAAGGAACAGGAGACAAACAGAAGTTGGGTTTTAAGGAGGGGTAGTTCTGGAGTGAGGAAAGTAGAAAGTGTTTTCATACTTGAGCTGGTCCTTGGGGTAGGGACTGTCCACAAGTTGCCTTTTGGTCACTGTGCTTTATAATTTCTGTAATGTATTTATTGTCCAGTCTCCAAAAAAGGTCAACTTTTGACATTTTTTTAGTTCTTTGTAAGACAGTCAAATCAATTTTTTAGAGGTTAAGAAAGCAATCTCTGAAGTTTCAAGGCCAGGTGTTTGAAAGTGATGAATATATCTCTAGTGGGAGATGAAATTTCTCTTTAAGAAATTTATAACATGACATTGGGAAAAGTGCAGTTAAGCAACTGTTTTACTCTGTTAATGGACACTAATAACTATGACAAACAGTGTGAAAAGGGCATGTTTGGCATTTCTGTTTCTCATTTTAATACTAAATTTAGAATTCTGTAAAAACAAGGCAAAACAGGCCAAAAGATATCATAGTAGATGACAGCAAGAGACAGCAAGAGAATTTGTGATGGATATTGTAGTACAAGTTCTTTAATGCTTTTCTCTCAAGGGATTTCCTATAAAGTGATACCACATATTAGCTGTACATAATGCTTGCAAATCCTTCTTAGCATTCTCTTTTTGGTATCATTTTAGGCCTTTGTTTAGAAAATTCAGGGCATGTTTGTCACTCTTCTGTCAGATTGCTTTTGTAGAAATATTATTGTGGAATGAATGTATTGGTTTTTTGAAATGTTCAAGGGTCTAATTTTTTCGTAGTCCACCCATACTACCTTGCCTTCTTGTGTTTGAGTTTTTTTCCCAAATGCTTGTGAGTTTGGAATAGTTCCTTTATTGCACTAGATAGTCCTGAAAAATTCAGATGGGATTTGGGTGCATAACCAACCACTGTGGTTCTCAGCACATGGCCAGTCATCTGAAAAGTCATGTGTTGAGCAAAATCTTATTCCCTGACTCCAGTGAGAGAGACTTGGAGGGTTTTCTTACAACTTTTCTGACAAGAGGGGGTTGGAAGAGGTGCCAGGTGATTGATCTGGTTGCAGGCATGGTTATGAATATTTGTTTCGTCAATTTAAAATGTAAACTTCATGCCCATCAAGTCCATTATGCTTTGAAAATTGTGTGGACTGTACTGTGTCTCACTCCTCAGGAGATCATTCAGTGCTGTGGCATCCTGATCTTTTGTTAAACAGAAAGGGTAATTTGCCATGTGTTAGTTTGTGTGTTCCTCTGCAGGACCCTGCTGATCTCTGTGGCATCAGCAGTCACTTAATAGTGTGACCTAGATGAAGTAGACAAGAGTTGTCTCTGGCTTTCTTGTGTAGTCTCCTAGGTGTGAAGGCATTTGAGATAATAATTATAATCACAGGCTTGGGGGAGAAAAAATATGCTGTCAAAACTGTTTTTTACCAAAGAAAGAATGCAATACTTCAGCAATGGTCACCACAGCAAGGAAGCTGTGCAGAGCGTTGGTTTGCTTTGGTGATTGCAGGCAGCATGTGTGGTATGCTGCACATACCTGCCTCTGAGAAAATGCAAATGGGCAAGGGAGTTCTAGCAAAGGACTCAGCTCTTTTTGTACTAAAAACTAATGCACAGGAAAAAAAGAGTTTGCTCAAAAGGCTGAATATGGATTTAGAATATAAGCTGAGAAATAAAGGAAAGCTTCAAAAAGAATTTGATACGAATTTAGACATTCTATCTTTTGTAAACTAATGCAGAGATCTTTTGCATTTTTTTAACTTCTCATCATGTTTTTCCTCTTGTTCTCTTGTTTTTGCAGGCTGGGTTTGGCTATGGATTGCCAATTTCTCGTCTGTATGCGAGGTACTTCCAAGGTGACCTTAAACTCTACTCAATGGAAGGCGTGGGTTCAGATGCTGTTATTTATTTGAAGGTATATATTTCACCCTTTTTATAAACTAATAATGCAGCACAGGTTGTTTTTAGCAGGTTCTTTTCACTCTTCAGCTTGCTTTCAAATTTCTTTTTGCTATCTTTGACACTTTAACCTAAATTAGTTACATAAAATCCTAAACCTCAAGCTTATATATATTAATCTGGCATTAATACTAGTTCATTTGCTCTGATTTTTTTCCAGTCCCTGTGTTGGATTGTTACATTTTGTTAATCTGTCATAAGTGGTGAATTTTCCAAGAACTGTGATGAGAGATCATTTTGGTGAATGCTTTTTGATTCTAAATTTTGGCCACAATAGAAATGAGAAGACTATTGGCCAGCTCCTGACTAGTAAATATCTTCTATTCTATGCAGTTTTGACTGTATTGATCCTGGTACCATTTTCTGGGAAAGCCCAGGCTACTCAGGGGCTAAAGGCTGATACTGCTTGAATTCCATCAGGGAGTTGAAAAGAGCAGAGTGTATAGCTCGTGTAGGTTGTTGGCTTTGCACTGTCACTGTGCCTTGCTGTGTACAGCAAGTGAGTTGTGGACTCCTCTGCTTCTGATGGGTTTGATCCTCTGTGTGTGTGTGTGTGTGGAGGAAAATGGTCAGGCCTCTCTGAGGGAAAAGGTGGCCCAGGGCACTGAACTGGGTCAGCCCCCACGGGTCACTGTGCTGGCAGAGCCCAAGTGCACTGGGGAGGGGAGATGTTGGAGTAGCTGTCTGCTCTGTGTCAGTGACCAATCTCACTAAAAGGTTTCTGACCAAAAACCTTTTCCTTGCTATCCGTGGAGACGCCACTCCCTGGAAAGAAGGGAAATATTTTTCAGTGCTGTTATTTTCTTTTAACTACTTGTGAGTATAACTAGAGCTAATAGTCACAGCTCAAGTATTTTCAAAGTAGCGCTGTGACTCATAACACCTGGATAACAGCAACACTTGCTGGGTACAGAAGTTGTAAGTGTAGAACTCCCCAGAGTATCACCCTGCTCTTGTATTTCCCATGATACCTAACCATTGCTTTTGTTTTTCCATAGGCCCTTTCAAGTGAATCATTTGAAAGACTTCCCGTTTTTAATAAGTCAGCATGGCGGCACTACAAGACCACACCTGAAGCAGATGACTGGAGCAATCCTAGCAGTGAACCAAGGGATGCTTCTAAATATAAAGCTAATCGATAATTTGCCACCTTTTGTCTCTGCTGGAGATGACCTCTGCATTCAGTATAAAGTCTCTGCTTTGTTCCAAAATCCTTCAAACCACAGTAGCTAATTACTTCCAAACAAAGACCTAATCAGGGCATTGAAAAATACTAAGAACAAAGTGATGATTGGGACTTAAAGGAAGGCACTGAGCACGTTTGGTATGTGAATCCTGTGTACTTCACCAGAATACGCTTGGTTGCTTCAGTCATGCATTGACAAAAGGGATCGCACTGTGATTGCACTTAGGAACACAATGTTGTAACAAAAAGATACCATTTGAAGTGGCCAATTCTTCTTCCAACCTAAGGATTGGTAAGATGTGCAGAATCCCTTAAAGTGGTAAATAGTATCTTGCACAGCAATATGGTGTAAGAGAAAAATTCTAACGCAGTTAAACGTGTGCTTCGAAAATCCACTGTTTGCGGCATTTTGTTTTGCACAGTGTCACCCCGAGAGAAAATCCCTTGGAGCTCTTCAGATCTTATCTCTAGTGAGTTTATAAATGCATAGTTCTAAAAAGGGTTGTGCAGCTTTAAACTGATGCTTTCTCCAGACTCCCAAACCCATTTGTCATGTGCATACAAAAGTTGTGTTGTTATAAGACGGTAGGACTTCCACTTCTTGGTATGCACCTTAATGATTTTCTTGACACAGAAATGCATTTCTGTGCTTTTTTCCTTGCTTTGAGGAAAGCTCCTAAGTAGTTAGATCACCTCTCCATACAAGAAATTCTGTCAATACGGGGCAGGGGTAATTCAATTTCCTATTTGCCTATCATTTTAGGGGAATTGGAGAGGGGAGAGAAATGCTGAGAGGCCAGACAGCCAGTCATACAAATGAATTTGCCTTAAGAGTGTTGGTTGCTTGAAATCTGATTAGTTTAAAACCTGTAAATAGTTTGCAAAGTTATTTATACATTCAATGTCTGACTACAGTCTGGTAATCTGAATTTGTAGTGTATATAAAGGTGTTGTACACCAGCTCTTGGAACGTGTCGTTGGTTTAAGTACATGAAACTGGAAATACAGTAGAAATGGGAGGGACAAAATGTGGCCGGTACCTGGTTTAAGTTAAAAAATATCAAAGACAAAAAAAATCCCAAGTATTTCCCTCTTAAATTTGTCATAAGGGTCATTGCTGACTATTAGAAAACTATTCTTTACAAAGTCTTTGCCAAATGCTCTTTCTGATACTTTGGCCTTTCAGAAAAACCGGTGAAATTTAGAAGTTCCAGTGATACATTAGCTGTGGCAATAAAGTAGATGAGTTGTAAGCAGCTCTGATGCACCCTCAATTTCTCTTAGGTGTTTTGATATTTTTTGGAAAGATAATAGAGATTTTAGCATGGAAAAATGAAACTTGTTTACTAAAATAGTGGGGGAACCGTCCCTTTTGTCCTCCCAGTATTTATTTTTATAAAGAACTGATTTATTAGGGAAATGCTGAGAAATTCCTAGGTATTTTAAAAAAAAGAAAAAGAATCTTAGTTTGACTTAACAATAGTACTTTGCACTTCATAGCACATTTCATTGAAGGATTATAAAGTGCTTTGAGCAATAAACTCCATAGAGCCCCATTTCTGAGGAGTCGGAAGTTCTTGCCTTGCCTGTTGCAGTGAGTTCCTGAACTGGTGTTAGCAGTGGATGAGCTCACAGAGCTCGGGGTCCCACACACAGGGACTGGGATCAGGCCCGTGGGAGCACTGGGTCCTTGTCTCCACGGGCTGCTGCTCTTCCCTGTGGATCAGGGGGCAGCTGCTGAAGGCTGTCCCCGCTGGGCAGCTGCGCAGTGCTGCCCTCAGAGCCCCCTCAGAGCCCCCTCTGCCAGCAGGCAGGAAGGGGAGGGGGCTGATGGGGCCCTCCCGTCCCCAACCCGGCCCTGGCTGGAGGATCTCGGCCTGTCTCAGTGAGGGTGTGACCTGTGTGGCCTCCAGGGCAGCAACTCCCCAGTGCTGCAGGCACTGCTGCAAAGACAGGCTGCTACTCAAGCAATACAGCTGTGCTGCTGGGGTGAAACCAGGGGAGTGGTTTGAAACACTGGTTGCAAGTCACATCTACTAAAATTTAGTCATTTATGTTCTGCCCCCACCTGTAACTTCCTACTGGTTTTAAAAATCTTTCAAGTTGCTCATGTTTTATAGTAATTGCAGAGGAGAGTTTGCTTAAAGATAGAAATTTGTGATGAAACTAGTATTTCCTCAGTTGCATGTGGTTAGTTTTTAATAGAACATTACCCAAAACATTCCAAGGAATAAGGTAGTCTGAATAAGAAACTTGAGTTTCAGCTTTTGTTAGAAATTGTATTTTGAAGTAGTAAATCCTGACCTGGTGCTTGGTTTTGGCTGTCTCCTTATACATGACAAGGAGAGGGAACAGAAAGCAAAGGAGGGATGCTGACATATTGGACTTATTTGCATGAAGTGGATGTAGGCCATGGGAGCCATGGGATGTAAACCATAGGAACTGTGAACAAAAGCTGAAGATACCATGGAGGACTTTATGGTGTATTAGTGATGTCACTTCTTGATCCGCTACAACAACTGTCTGACTTTCAGGACTGGAGTGCTCCAGTACTTGAAAACTGAACTCCCCTGAAATGATACCCACTTCCAAGAACCCTGAGCTTGTACCTCAAAGCAGCAGGGTGGAGCACAAGTAATTGATTTTCTTTCCATTCCCCAAGGTCTTTATGGGGGTGTTAAAATGAATATGAGAGAGAAGCCACTTTTCTTCTCTCTAACCTTGTCCAGGCAGCCTGTGCTTTAGTGGCACTCCCAGGCGTGCCATCAACTGTTCTCCACTCGTTGTCCTTATGCCTCTACATAGGGGTATTAGTCTGAAAACTGTTTCAGGAAGCAGCAGCAGCAGATTCCAATTAGGAGAGGGTTTTTCAATGGCTGTGCCTGAAAAGTGAGCATGGCTGGGTTTTTAATGTATCTGACGGGTTTAACTACAGATACTGATTTTTTTCAGTTACTTCTGCCTTTGATTGGAATCTCTTATAAATATGTTTTAATATCTTGGGGCTGTTAATTCCAAACTTTCTGATGATATAAAAGTATATTTCCTTTTTATGAATTTCAGAGTTATGGCCTGCTGATGTCATTGCAGCCTGCTTGTCTTGACTTACAGGACACACAAATACAAAAACATGTTTTCAGTGAAAATGTTCCTTACCTGTTACGTTTAATGATTAACAAACTGAACAAGAGATGTTTGCTCCTTGATTCTTCCTGAGAATTTACAAACAACTTCTGTATGTCACAGTGTAACAAATAGTTTACTTTTTGTCCATTGTGTATTTTTCTGATATGTCTTGAATGTAATTTTATTAATCCCCTGCCTAGTTCAATATTAATAGATAACAGAAGTCTCTCCAAATCATGTACGTATTTGTGCTCCCTGCTTTTCTGGGCTTCGTTTCGAGGCAATAAGGGGTCTTTCAGAGTCTGCACTTGATGAGAAATATTCAGAAGATACCAAAATGCTTCTTTTGCAACTCAGGTGCAGTCTTTGCCTGTGTAATTGACTGTGATGACTTAGGAGTGTGCAGAGGAAGTCTTTGTCCTGCTGCAGTCTGTGCTACCTCTTGGGCAGTGTTTAAAGCAGGTCCATTGGCACATGCTTAAAGAATACGGATATTAGTTGTAGTGTTCTTGAAAAACTCAGGCTACTTTTTGGCTATGAAAGGCTACATTTACTGCTGCAACTGGGGTAGCATTCTTTTCTTTGTCCTCAGTAGCATTTGCTTTGAAGCAGCTGTTCACCTTCTCTGAGAAGTGAGCAAGAGTGATCTTCAGTGCAATCTCCTGTTCACCTCCACCCAGACATAGTATTTAGGGTGATACCTTGACCTCATTGACGTGGAAGAGGTTTCCTCCCTCCTCACATCATTAATAGGTACCTCTAGATCCCTGTGTATGAGGTGCTGCAAGAGTGGTCAAGATTAATGAAAATAATCTGTAGAAAACAGCCTGAATGTTTAGTGTTAGCATTTATCTTGAGGATTACCATGCCCCATTGTACAGCGTTCCCTTTCCTTGCTTGTTTCCAGGTTGCAGTGGTTTTTGGTAGCTCTTCCTTGCTTCCTCCTGGCATACACACCTGTCTGTGGATGAACATATATAAATGTGTTTTTGCTGAAGTTAAGAGAATATGATGGCACGTGACAGAACAATGTGTAACTGACTTCAGAGGTTGAGTTTGCTCACAAATGAAGAACGTAGCTGTAAATTGTGTAGTGACTTCAGGGCTGAGTCTTGCAAATACTTGCACAAGTCAGCAGTGTATGAGAAGAATGCCACTTAAATGAATCTGTTCTCAGGATCAGGACTCAGGCTGTTGATATTAATTTGAAACCATGAAGATTTGTGTAATTGAAGTGGCTAATTATAAATAAGAAAATTTAAAGTTCATATGCTTTAATTGCAGTATTACGTTGTCTCAGAAGTCCTCAGAAATCAGCATAGAGAACTTGTTTGCTTCTTAAATCTGGAGGGATTTTCATGTAGCACTAGGATTGATAAGTGTATGATAATTCTGACATTGTCCTGGTGTTAATTGCTGTATTGAATTTTTCCTTTGAATTGAATACTGCCAAGAGGTGTTGGACACAGTCCTTTGAAATCCACGCCCTCTGTAGATCACATCAGGCAGTTTGCAGGCAGTGCCCTCGATGTTCTGGGCACTGCAGCAGGGATTGTCCTCAGGGACCTGCAGGCTGGCTCACCTCACATGGAAGCTGTGCTGACCCTGCACTGGGGTGTGAGGAGTTGGTCATGTGGGTGGAAATGAAGTCCCTTTGTTCCCAAAGTCAGGTATGGGACAGCTCTTCCTGGTGAGCTGCTCTGTGTTGCACTTGGCATCCACGAGGGAAAGTGGTCTCGTGGTGCCCTTCCTCTGAGAAGGCATTGATTGAGTACTAAACCTGTAATGCAGGAGTGAGAAGGTAATTTTTCATGAGATTACTTGGCAATATTTTAAATTTATTTTTGAATCTTCTGTAACTTGTCTTGTTTCTAGTCCATTGCCTTGCCTGTTCTGTATTTGACTTGTGTATACTCTTATTTTCCTTTTTTCTTTCTGTGGCTGACAAATAAAATGACATAAAAACTACATGTTGACATTTTTAAGGGACTGGTTTGGTTTCACACAACATGGAGCTCAGTTTGTGAGTTGGCAGTCCAAGGTCAATTTCTCAAATGCCTACAGAGGGGCACCCTCAGAGAGCTACACTTGGGGCTCCAGAGGAATTTTAGCACATAAGCAGCTTTTGGGTTTGAGTTTTTTTCTGCTATATAAACCTCCCAAAAACTATTTCTCAGATGATTCTTGACAGCCAAAATAGCTGTTAGAAACAGATATATAACACCCAAGGCTTCTACCTGGGAATTTCTTCAGCTTTTCAGGAAGTTTTATATGCATTCATAAATTATTCAGGAAAATGAAAAAAACCAAAGTTTGTTACCAAGCAATTCCAGAGCAGGAAAATGCTTGGGGACCCGTCTTGTTTGGCTCGTTAGCTTTCTTATTAAGTAATAAATGAGGCTCCAGATGGCCAGAATTTTGCTAGAACTGAGATAATTTTCTTTCAGATGAAGAATTTATTTTAAAACTTCAGCTGAGAAGAAATCTGTGTGTTGTACTTTCTCACTGCTTACCATTTGCCGTGACGGGGTATTCACAGGAGCTGAGTAGCTAATTAAGTAAGTAGCTCAAAATTGCAAAATGTGTCAGCATGTACCACATATTTGACAGTTGCTGCCTGTAGAAGATAAAGAAAACAGTTGCAGCAGCATTATAATGAAGATTTGTGGCTTTAGGACACAGGCATATGTGGGAGAACAATTTGTAATAAGGGATCAGTTTCTTGTTATACAATTCATGCCTTTTTTAGATGGCTGTAGACTTAGTACTTCAATTTGTTGTTTTCAAAGAAGTCTTGCAGTAGACAGTTTTTAAATAAAGTGAGACATATAAAACATGTCAGGCATGCTTGATAGGAAAAACTTGAATGTCAGATCAGTTTATATATTCATGATCTAACTCAGAGGCTGTTTTTACTTTAAGCTTTTGTACCATCTTCTCTGGGAGTTTACATGGTGTGTAGTAAATAATGCCTGCTCTGTGTTGTCTAAGCAGAAGCCATTTAAAAATTGTGTCACAGCAATCCCAAAGTCCTTTTCCATCCTAGTGACTTGCTTAATTTTTTTATTTCTTTGGCCCAAGCTACTGCCCTCATGTGACTCCTAGTCCAAAGGCAGCAGGCGCATCAGTGTGCTTCTGCCAGTGTGCAGCTGGAGCCATTTGAACATTGTAAAAGATTTTCCATTTTGATCCGCCACTGTGGATTCTTTTCCTGGAATTAATAAATGTGCCAGTACCTGTAATACACTGATTTAAAAGATGATTTTCAGAAGAAAGCTTGAGTTCTGCCTGTTTTCAAGGTTACAGGTTGATTGTTTTGGTATTTGGAAGCTTTCAGAAGAGTTTCATTAATGAGCTTGTGGTTGTGGAAGCTGGCAGTCCTGGCACTCAGGCCTGTGGGTGTGCATGGCTGCCCCTGAGCACCTCCCTGGCCTGATCCAGTTGGCTCTTCACCCTTTGGTTAATAAACCTCTTTGTAGACATGGAATGCTTGATATGGGCTCCTTGGGGTGGTGGAGGTCCAACACTCGAGGCACGGTCAGGTTTGCATTGAGGTAAAGGAACCTGGCTCTCTGTGTGTGCCAGGGTGAGTCACAGCTGTGTGGCAGTTTCTGTCTGTTGTTGCACTAAAGGTGAAGTTTTTCCCCCAGGGAAACAATTCTTCCTTCCTGGTTTTCAGATTTGGTGTCCCTTCGGTGAATGGGTGTCTGTGGTCAGTGTGATGCAGCACTTGGAACCGCCTGTGTGAAACTGCAGGGCCCTGCATGTTATAGTGGACAAGGCTGCCACTTAAAACTATTTCACAAATAGCCATTTGTGATGGGTCAAGAGACTAGTTAGGCTTTGTTCTGGTCTTTTGAAATGCACTTGTCTTGCTGTTACTGCTCAAATACATAACGAATCTCAGCTTTTGGGTTCTTGGTAAACAGTTGGGTAAAACATGCAAGAAGATATCTTGGATGCAAGATATCTCTGTGCTGCAGTTTCATTCAGGTCACAATGGCTGCAGTCACTTCTGCTGATGGCGTGGTACACCACTCATTGCATAGTGGCTGGGTTTTCATTGGCTCCTGTGTGATTTAGCTCTACATTCTTAACGACAAATTGATTTGACTTCCCAAAGTGGAAATTTAAAGGTGTCTGAATAGAGGTGTTTGACCTCATAGCATTATTTTTTCTTCCATTTCTTTAAAAGATACAGACGGTGAGCTTGTGTGTTTTCTGATAGTTCTTCATCTCTCTGTGGCTGCAATACAGGTTTGTGCTATAGGGTCATTTGAAGAAAAAGTTCTCTTGAGGAGGAAAAAGGAAATGAAAACAAGCCACCCAAGATTTGTGATGCTGTTTGAATTATATTTAGTTTGAAACCAGCTATTCTGGGGGCATTTGTTAGTTCTTACACAGGATATGGCTTTATTCAGTTTTGTTTGTATGTGAACAATATGAATATTTAAAATGTTAGGTTGATTCTTTTCTAGAATAAATGAACTCATTTGTGAGAGGCCTTTTAGATAATAACCAAGGGGGGATGAGTGGAACAAATGAAAATTTCCCCCAAGGGATAGTTTCCCATTTTGTTTTGGCATTTGGCTTTTAATGACATACCATAGAAGTGCAAGCTCAGGACACTGTAAAAATTAAGCTCATTAACTTCTAAAGTGATGATATAAACTATCTTAAGTATGGCCAAGTGGCAAAGTAACTGGATCCCTACTGGTTAATGTGTTAGTTTTGAAGTGAAAAAGCTGGAGCCCAGTATGGTGTGTAGAACATTAAAATAACATCCCCTGTTGGTAATCAGAGCTGGTGACTTGTAAAGAGCAGGTTATAATTAATCTGCTCTTACTGAGCAGATGATGCCTTTGCAGTTCACAGTCACTTCATTTTATGGAAAACCAGTGTTTGTAGAGAAATACGATTAGAGAATCACAGGAATGCAGTAAAAATGTACCACAAAACGTGCTGAAGAGGACATTATTTATTCTGTCAAAGCTGTTTCTAGAATTTGAAATATGCGTGAGACTTCATGTGCACATGCAGCCTGGTTGGTGCCACCAAGGAGGATTTTCCCCTTGAGTGTTCCTGCTGTCATGTGCTTAGGCACAGCAATAATTGTTTTGAGATAATGGAATATTTTTGTCTTGATTAACCCTGTTAAGCATTAAAAAAATCAAATTGTGTTTGTGTGAAAGCGGAACTGCCTCATCTGGCTCAGAACTTGCAGTTCCCTGTTCCTGTTGAAGCAGGGATTGATGCTGTTGGAGAGAGTATCTAAAAAGGGATGGAGATACCAGGTGGGAAAGAATTGTTTGAACTGGCTATGAATAACTGCTGGGGCAGGGGAGTTCAGGTCTCGTATTTGAGGAACTGATTGTAATATGGGAGCCTGCTGCATTCTGCAGGGATATCTGGCAAACACCCTTGTCCTGGGAAGAACCTCAGATTTTGCTGGAGTCTGTCCCACATTTCCCAATTAGCACAGTGGAAGTACATGTCCAAAGGCTTTCACTTATTTTTATTTCAGTCTATATCTGTCTCCTCTTCCCTCAGGCAGAGCTATGAAGCAGTGGCCTTGATTTCCATTTGGATTAGAAATGTTAATGCTGCCCTTCCTTATACCAGGAAAAGGCCTTCCCTTTGGAAAGAACAGGGCAGAAAATACCTGTGTGTGTGTTTGCAGGACACATGTTGTGTTTTGAGAGGAAAGCAATCTTTTGTAAAAATCCACTCAGAAGAGGAGTTCTTAAGATGGTTTGGTACTTGAAAGGATCTCCATGCAAGAGGCAAAGCTCTGGCTCCATTTTCTGCCTCATTTTCAGCTGTTCTGTGAGAAGGTCAGGGAGTTATGTGCTGTCTTTATGTTATGTGCTGGAGACTTTCCACCATGGTCTGGTACCGTGTTACAAGCAAATTTACTGTAGCATCCAACCCTTCCTTCCTGCTGAGCTGACAGGCCCCGTGTTGCTTCAGGGTTGCCTTGTTCCTGGGGGGTTTGCCATGAACAAGGGTCCCCTCTGGGCCAGGCTGCACACTGTAAGCTCACTCCCAGGGATGTTCCTTATGGATCTCCCAAGTGGTACCAAGGAACTGCTGAAAACAGACCCAAATCCATCTCAGGTGATACAGGTATTCTTTTATTATCTGGGAGCATTTTGGTGTGGACTCTGTACCATTAAATAATTTCCCTCCTATGCTCAATGCCTTTGAAATTTGCTTATTCTATAATTAAAAATATCTTGGCTAGGAAGTCCTGAGCCTCCTTTTGCTGTTTCAGCTTCTCCCTGCCTGAGGCAGGACTGTTGAATAAATAATGTTTAGAGTTGCTGCAAGTACTGACTTCTTAGAGAAAGGACAAATGGGAAAGAGCAAAGCAGGAATATTTGTATGCCAGACTGACTTGGTTCAAGGAGTCAAGTCCAACAGCCAGTGTCAGGATTTGTCCCTGTGGCGCACGTTTGCTGCTGCAGTTTTCCACGTGGCATGGCCATACATCATCTTGGCACCCACAAGAGCAACTCAGTTGCTGCTGGGGATGGTTTTCAGCAGTGGAACCAAAACGGCTGCAAAACCACCATTTCATTCTTCCACTTTGAAGTAAGAATTAAAATAGTGGCTCCTGATTCCACTGCTGGGGACAGGGTAAAGAGGTATCAGACTTGCTGATGTCTAACACTGCACCTTGCCAGCTGGGACAGCACTTCCCCACCTTCACCCACCCACATTTTTGTGGCTGCAAGGTAAAGGCAAGGAGAGGTGGTTCTGTTTGTGCAGAGAGCAGCAGAACTCAAGCAGCAGCCCTGGCAGAGCTGCTCTTGCGGCTTTGTGGGGTCATAAAGCCCTGGGCTACCAAGGATGGGGATGGCAGGCACTGTGCCACCAGTGGGGTTTCCTCTGCAGGTTGTGTTCACATGTCCAATGCTGTAAAATGAAGGGGAGAGGCAGCTGTGTCTGTCATACACTTTATTGTTCATGTGGAGCTTGGCTGATAAACAGGACTAAATTAAAGCAACACTTGTGAAAAGGGAAAACCCAACCATGACTCAGAAGTGCAAAATTGTCTTCACGTGTCCAGACACCATGAGGTTCTGGTTTGCTGGAGACAGCACATGAATGTACCAGCAGGGCAAAGGCTTCAGCTTAGTGATATCCTAAATGCAAACAAGACACCTGGTACAGAATATGGCTTTGTTGCTGGGTAGCCACCTAAGACCCTGAGAAACAGCTTCTGTTAAGAACAGGTCACTGGCGAGTTTTTCTCTAGTTCCCATTTACAAGTCGTGGTGCTGTCTCCACTGAAACCACTGAGCAAGAGCTGCTGAACAGTAAGTGCTAGGAAAGTAAAACGAACAAAAAAAACCCGGTAAAAGCCAAGAACAACAAATCCTTGCCCACCTCCATTGCATTTGGACATGGCTCGTCTATCAACAGCACCAGTAGAAGCAGGCAGTTCCTGTGGTGGAGGAGTGGTTTGTGATGGGAAGACTTAAGACTTGCAGAGGATCAGAAAAACTAACAAGTGCATCCCAGGTATGAAATTACAGTAACAGGTTGCCTAAGGCTGAGAAAGGTCTTAATTGCATCGTCCCATCGGACGCACAGCTGGCGGCAGCTGAAGTAGCTGTGGCTTTGCACATTCCACCCTATTTCCTGCTCACCTGTTCTTGCAGCTCTGTGAAGGAACTAGCTTGACTCCAGAGAACAAAGTACATGAGATGCTGTGTACTTGGTCTTGGGAGTCTGGGAAGTGTCTGGCAAAATGTTCCCAAAGAAAAATCAGTTACCTCATAGTGGAGGAGGGATGAAAGCACTAGGGAGTGAGCAGTGTGTGGAGCTAACTTGGTGCCTGGTACTGAGGTCCGTAATTTACTTGCCCAGGAGAGTATCTGGAGTCTACCTACCAACCAGGTCACCCAGCAAGGTTAGGACAGTAGCTGGGAGGTGCTGCTGCCAGCAAGCACAACCACCCCACATGCTTGGGCATCTTGGTCCCTCAGTTTTTTTACAAGGTGGAAATGTGGAGCCCTCCCTCCCCCAGCACTGTTTGTGCGGGGATCCAGCAGGTGCTGGCTGGTGCTGCCCACAGCAGCCAGTGTGTCCTGGCAGGCTTACAATTCCAGGCACCTGTGGCACAGGAGTGATTCTGCAGCTGCAGCCCCTTCCTGGGCTGCCCGAGGCTGTGCCCAGCAGGCTGCCTGAGACAGGGGCAGTAGCAGCCTTTACCTGCTGGCCTGGCACCAAAGCCTGGAGAGCCCCAAACGTGCCTATGTGCTGAGGAGGCTGTGCCAGGCAAGCTTGGGAGCCAAATGGCATCAGTGGCACAGCCCCACCACAGCGCTGGGGGTTTCCTGCAGCTGTGGGGCAGAGCAGCCCCAGGGCTCAGGAATCCTGCCAGCTCCTGCAGCCACCTCAGCAGGTGCCAGCTGGGGGGACTGAACATGGAACCAGGTGTCAGGCAGGACTGGCTTTGCCAACCAGGAAGATCAGCACTGAGGGGAGAGCGTCACCCGTGCTACCCTCTGTGTTTCTGCTTTGGGCTGTACAGGTGTCATGGATGGAGAAAGATAGCTGTGCCTAATCCTGTTCAAAAATTTTTGTTTTTTTTCTTTTTTTTTTCCCTCCATACTAGTGTAGAGGAAATGCCTTGGGATCCTCTCCAGAGGCAGTGTGTCTCTGAACACATCTTGTTTTGAGTTTGATGAGAAGTCTGTTTAACTGGCTGAGAACCATGTAACAACAGCACTGTTCACTTGTCATTTGCTGATACATAGCTGGGAGCAGCAGGTTATCAGGAGGCCACATCCCAAGGCCTTGGGATATTTTTATAATTCACCAGTAAAAACCATCAGCATCTTCAAACTGTCTCACTGCCTACACCACCACATTCCAGCTAGGGCTGTCTTTTCATTTACTTTCTTGCCTTCCAAGTGCAAAGCCAGGGAGCAAACCAGAAGTGATTAGGCAGCTGTTCAGGCACTAGGAACATGGAGAGCGATTTGATAAAGCAAAAAGCCCAACTCTACATATGCCCCACGCAGAGGCTTGGTCAACAAGCAGCACTGAATGTGTTCAATGGATTTCCACCAACTTGCCTGGAGAACTCTTCATTTCAGAGCACGGTTTGGGCTCTGGGGCGGATGTTATTCAGAAGGAAAACCCAACTGTATTCCCCATTTTTCAACATACTTGCTGCAGCAATGCCATTCCTTCATGTGCCAGAAGAGCTCAAGGTCAGCAGGGTACAAGTGCATCTTCTCTCTCTGCAGGCTGCAGCCAGCACTTCTGTGTGCTGGGTCTGCATCAGGAGCCAGCTGGGCTCCTCCTGCCAGCCCACCTTGGTGCAGAGCTCCCAGGGGCTTGGCCTGGAGCAGCAGCTGGAAAGCAGCAAGACAGGGGCAGGAACTCACACATGGGTGTCTTTTTCTGTCAGTCCCTGGGGCTGTGCCTGGCAAGTGCTGCTGGCTGGGCCTCCCAGGAGGGAATGGGATAAGCTCTTCCTGAGATCTCCCTTGCTGTGCTCCAGTTCATTTTTGACGTCTCCCAGAGCACGATCCCTGCTGTCAGAGATACCCCTGGTGTTCCTCACGCTTCTCCCCATCCAGTGGTTGAGTTCATAGCTTGTTCTTCTGTCTCATGGTTAAAAAAATATATATATTTTATTTTTCATCCTCATCTCCCTCGCTCATGCTGCTGAGGGAGGCAGAGGCAGCTTTTGGAGAAGAGGGAGGGGAGGTCTTATTGATGACCCAGGGTGGAGATGGAGAACGGGACGGAGAGCGGCCTCGTGTAGGACTGCTGTTTGGGCTCTGCCGGGGAGAAAAAGCCTGGAGCATTCGGCCACTTCGTTCCTGGAACATCTGCTTCTGCAAAAGCAAAGTGAAAAGATGTTCTTTGAGTAGTGCACAGAGGGGAAGGCTGTGGGCAGGCAGGGGCTGCACTGTGCCTCTCACTGGGGAGTGAGCAGGGAGCCAGAGCCCTGGGGCATGGCTGGTTTGCCTCTGGTCCTTGCATGCACGTTTCTACCTCAGTGGGGCCACGCCCAGAGTGAGAACACCGTGTGTACTGGCCTGAGCCACACACGGGGGGCTCCCTTTGTGGTTTAGTCACACTCTTGGCTCCAAAGGTTGGTTTTCTGCCTGAACATCCAACATTCCTAGTTCCCACAGCCTTTTCCTTCTAGAATGTTGGGAAGGACCACTCCTCTCCTCCCGAGCTTTCCCATCCTTTATTCCTGTGTCCCTTCTCAAAGGAGGCAGCCTGGTGCCTGCCAAATCCTGGCAGCCACTTCCCCAGCTCCCTGGAGCAGGCAAGACCCAAACCCATAAATTTAATGTCAGAATTCAGGTGGCTGTTGAAAAGAGAAAACACTTGCAGGCTCTATGTTCTGCTTGGAGCTTTATTGTCACTTTTGCTTTGTAAAGCTGAGTGGAGGCCTGCCAGAGCTGGTGAGGTGGAAGATAAACCTCTGCAGTCAAGCAATTTGCTACACTAAGGCAAGTGCCTCTACTCATTAGCAGCAATGTGGCCTTGCGTCACGCTGGGTTACGGAAGACGTGGTATGTGCTGTGCAGCTGCTGCAGGCTTCACATGGAAAATGCCAAATCCGAGTGCCCTGCTGCTCCTCCTGGGCATGGGGAGCAAGAAGTCTCAACCTTGACTGAAGAACTGGAAGTTGAGTCACAGGCGATGCTCGGCTGAAAGGAAGATCCAGCCCCAAAAAAGTTAAGTTACCGCTCAGGTCTGCGAGGAAAATACTTGTGCAGAATGTATTGGCTTGCCTGTCTGGGCATCTGCAAACTTGATCTCAGCTAAGTTTTCCTGTTGTTCCTATTCCCCTTCCCTCCACAGTGACTCTGCTCTGTGCTGACACAGAGTATTTGGCTGCCCATCTTGCTCTTTCTCCTACTCTCTGAAACTCAGTATTCCCTGCCAGCAGAGAGGCGTATGTTGGTTCCCCCTCAGGTTTCTGGGTGTTTGCTAAATCCCAGGGCTTAAAAGTCAAGCACAAATACTGAATTTAGCTGTTCCTCTGTGAGCTCCCTCTCCTAATTTACATCTTCATCGCATTTGCCTTTACTGACGTAGTTTTAGCGCCTGGATGTCGCTGCAGTGGGGAATGGCAGAACAGTTCCTGCCTGGAGCTACACTTACCAAGGCTCTCGTGCATAAACCCCGTGTGTGTAACCTACCCCTGCACTACTGCTAGGTCCAAATTAGTCAAGACTTCCTAAAATCTCAACGGTTAGCAGATGGTGGTTGCTCCTGATAAATGGTGCCAGGGAGCATTTGGATGGAGGAGGATTTCTGCAGCTGAGAGCTGCAAGGATGTCACCTAGGGCTGGCAAAGCCCCAGAGCCTGTTTGCAATTCAGTGGTGCAAAATTTCTCTTTAGATCACAGAAATGTGAGGTTCTGTTGGCTTGTTTCACCCTCTCACTGAAGATAACCCCCCAAAAAAACCCCCATGTTTGATATGAAATATTTTTTCCTGGCCAGTCAAAATAACCTTAACTTCCTTCTGTCACTTCAAACAAGTCAGTGGCACAGAGGTGCTTTGTGGTGGTGTGGTAGCAGTGCTGGAGGACATCCAGCTGCCCCAGCCTGGCTTGGCCTGCACCATCCCATGTGGCAGCAAGTATTTGACTGTGCCTTAGTCACAGAGGTCAGGGATGGAAAGGGGAATCCCACCTTCCTGCTAAGTCCCTCAGCCAGGCTGTAGCACACCTGCTTCCCAGGCCTTCAGTGAAGAGATTGTTGCTTGAACAAACTGATGCACTCACATCTTCAGCAGGCAAGTGCCCAGCCCTTCTGCATTGCCTTCTGCCTTAGTGCTGGAAGCACCAGGCTGCTGGCTAAAGCCACAGCTCTGCAGGAGGAGGAGGTGGTGGCATTCACCTGCCTCACAACAGCTCCTTCTCTCCCTAGCAGGGTCAGTAAGCCATGCCCTTTGCAGGCAAGGAGCTCTTTGGGCCATTGGGTGCTGAAGTAGAGTAAGTGTAAATAGCTTCCTTGGATCTTGGGAGGGTTAGACAAGACTGGATGCACTGTGATCCTTCACCAGAGGTAGGGAAATAGTCTCAAAGCCTTGATCCAGGCAACTTCAGTTACACCCAACCAGTTTAGGGTTTGTTTTTGGCAACTCGCTACTGGGAAAAAATATTTTTCCTGTTTCTGAATTTTTCTGCCTGCATGTTGATACCCCATTGCTTTACAAAGCAAGTGCCAGCTGGGTGTTAAGAGAAGGCTTCTGCTTTTGAGCTGCTGATTGTTCCAAGGCCATTTTAGGTCCATGCTAGAGACAGGTGGTGTGGCCTAAGCACCATCCTCATGTTCCAGTTGCAACCTGTCTTAGCTGAGCCCCTGCTGTTGTTTGAGATGATTCAGCTGTTTGGAAGGCAACCTTCCCCAAGTGCCCCTGTGTGCTGAGCACGGGGAAGCCAGCCCCTTGAAGGGACACCTCATCTGAAGGCACATTTCTGAGAGAGACTGGCACAGAAACCCTGCCCTGTGAGCTGTGCTTTCTGTCCACTGACCTCAGTGGTAGGTGCCTGCTTGTACACGTCTGAGAGGAATGGACACCTGCACCCTGGAGTGCTGTGTCTGCCATTAGGCCCTGCATGCCAATCTGTGTGGTGGTCCTGTCTCACATCACAGAAAAGTTTCATGCCACACTAATCATTGTTTCTGACCTCCCTGTGACTCTCTTGCAGAAAACATACGCACAGGGGATTGCACAGGTGGGCAAAATTGCCAATGAATTACAGACATCTAGACATTTGAAAACTGACATTTTGACCTCTTTCACAAACAGGCATTTTTTTGTGGGTTACATGGCCCTTACTTTTAGAAAATTGATGCTAGCATGAAGTATATTATAATAATTATTTGTGAAATAATAATAGCATATTAATGGCATGCAAATTACTGATCTAGGAATCCAGCATGCCCATAACGAGTCCTGTACTTTTAATGTCAACATTAAAAGCAACTTCTAACTAACAGTGATAAGGCAAATTAACATTAATAACAGTTTTGACACTAATAGTAAGTTATCATTATTTTAAAAGTCTTTCCTGTTGCCAAGGCTCAAATTGATTTTAAAAAAGCTACACCACCTTTCAGCTTACTGTCACTGATGCTTTTCCTACAACACTGTAAAGATACTCACTCCTCTTGTTCTTAGTAAAGGTCCCTGTGATTGCATCAGACTCCCTACTCTGTGGTCAAACACTTACTCAGGAAACAGGAGTTTCTAGATTTTAAAAGACCTTTGCAGAGCACCTTTTCCTTAATTGAATTTGGTAAAATGTTTTATCAGCAAGCATTTTTAAAAATGCCTTTAGTGTGCAGTGTTGAGTGGGTAAAGCCAGGAAATAGGGTCAGTGTTTTTGAATTCTTTTCCTCTCTCTGCACAGCTAAGCTCATCTCACCTCCTGTGGATTTCATGTGCTCTGTTAGCATCAGCTTTAGTTATTCAGCAGGTATGGCCAAAGGGCCATCCCACGCGGGGAACACACACCAAGCTCTCTGGGCAGCAACTCAGAGAGGAAGCTTCATGTGGATGTGGACAACGCAGGTAAACCTGGGCATTTCATCAGAAGAGTTACCTTCTTGCCCTCCCCCAGGAACACGACAGTGTCAATGGACAAACTGTTAAATAAGCTCACTGTTCATGTGGCTGGGGCCTGTGTTGTTCAGTGATTGCTGCCTCTGCATGGACAGAAGTAGCTGGGAGATGACACACTCTCTGTTCTGAAGCCTTCACAGCCTAAATTTAGGTTTTTCTCAACTGAGTGGTAATGGACACGGCAAGTCAGTGCAAAGACGAGAACTCCAGTAAGAGGCAGGCACTGCATGACTTGGTAGCATCGAGTTGTGACACAGCACTAATATGAGCTACTTAATTCACAAAAGCTCTGTGCCTCCTCCTACAGTGTTTGTTTACAAACAAAATATCAGCTGAGTTCTTTCCAACAGAAGGTGCCTTTTTCACTCAGAGTTTGCAACCAAAGCAGTGTGTCTGAGGTGGTGCCTGTGCTGGAGGGTTTGGGCTTTCATCCCAACACAGATAAATTCTACATTCAGTTTAAGCTTTGTTACTGGTTTCAATGCAGCAAAGCAAAGTCATACAAGCAAACGAAGCTTCTTGAGGTTTGGCAAGCTATCAGAACTGACAGATGGGGGCCAGGACTCTTTTGAAGTGTCACCAACTCACCACTCAGTGCATGAGTTTGGTTTGAGCAGGTTTCATGCTGTTGCAGATTCTGAACTGCCTTTCCTAGGCATTTGGGAACCTCTGGAAAATGGCTCTGTGAAGCCAGCACATACCAAGGAATGCAAGTGCTTCATTCCCACCTGAGCCTTCCCTGCTGTCAGTTAGGTGAGCCTGAACCTGACACGTAAAATAATTTCTTGGAACTTTATATCAAAAGTTTTTGAAGTTAGAAAATTATAATCTTCTACTGCTGAATATAGACCATGAAGAGAACTACTTAAAACCTTTTCTTTGGTCCTGCTTTTCCTCACTACCTCCCCAGTGTATATCCCTGATGTCAAAGTGGTTGTATTTAATGCTAAGGGGGCCAGTAACTGGCCTGGCCTGTTTGCTCATGTGGTGCTGCAATGCAGCTCTGAGGAATGCAGTATTATGTTCAGCATCACACCTTCACAAAAGACAGATATTATCCCAAACAAGCAGCAGCCAGAGGCAGCAAATCCTTCTCTTGCAGTACTGGTATGCATTAATGGCTTCAGCAGCCAGGTTTGCCATTATCCTGCTGTGCTGGCTTTTGAGACAATGACTGCAGCAAAAGTATCTGCTCTTGACCTGTGTTAAGAGAGAAGAAATAAAGACACTCAGATGTCCTGAGATGGCAGAATACCTACCCAAGCCCCGTCAGGTCCAAACAGCTCTAAAAAGTTGCCAATAAATTCCCTGGACTTTTCTTCCCATTTCTGAATGAGGTCATGGCTCTTCTCTTCCACCTTGTAAACAAATTCTTTTGACTTTTCCTCCACATTCTTGACTTTTTCTTTCATTTTGTCCACTTGGTTTTGAAAGCGATATTTCTTCTCCTGTTTTAGAAGTGTGGTCAAAGATTAATAGAAAAACTTGGAAATAATTAGCCACAGACAATTGACAAGTAAAAAAAAATAGAATTAATGCATCCTAATACATATGGCCTTGGCCTCGTTATTTTTATAAATACAAGTTTAACATTTGTGGAATGAAATGCAGAAGGTACATATTGAAAAGACTTCTTGTCATTACTGTGTTTAATCCACTACATGAATCTTTCTGTATTTTCAAACTGAATGCACTTTGAAATGGATATGAACCTTGTGAAGGACAGGAGTGAGAAATTAACAGCTCTAACTGAACAGTAGGCAAAAGTCAAATCTCCCTATGTTTCCTAGCAAATGCTGCTGACTTGCCTGGATGTTAACTTGGACCAAAATGTCTCTTTGGGTGGATTTCTGCAGAGCAGAAGGAAAACTCTCATCAATTCTGAGCCTGGTTAATACAGGAGCTTTTGGCTGCAACACAGATGTGTGTAGGCCAATGGCTTGTGGCCAGCAAACTTCACAGAAAAGAGAGCAACTCCTAATTGCTAAGTCTCACAGAAAAAGAGAGAGAGAGAAGATAATATCAGGGAGCTCCTGGCAAAATCTTTTGAAATACTTCAGAATTAAAGAGATTTTGTCTTGAAATGTTTGTGTGCTCCACAAATTTTTGGTACAAGCAAATAAGCAAGGCTGTGCTTTTGAAGGTGTGGCAGTCTGTGTACAAGCACAGATCACTGCTGGCTTTTAATTTTCTGTTAATTCCATTTCACAGCCACTTAAATTTACTTTTAAAACAAGCACTATAAGTGGGGTTAATTCTAGCTCATAAATCACTTACAAGAACTGTCTTTGCAAGCCACAAGTACAAGTAAAATCTCCAAGGTCCAAAGAAGCCCAACTCCCTCTGTACCTATAAAGGGTGATCAGCCCTGCAATGAGGAAACCAGTGATCTCCTGCAAACAAGACCAGTGCTCTTGTGAAATCCTGGGGATTTAATTTTGAGACAAACAGTCTCTGATGCAAATCAGTACTCCTGCATTTAAATTACTGTAAGCTAAACAATCAGATGTCAGGAGGTTCTTCAGGAGACATCAGTGTCTGAGATGGCAGCAAGCATAACTTATGCAACAATATCTTAACCTCACAGCTGCCAAAGGATAAATTTGAGAATCTCCAACCCATCCAGCATGCCTTATTTTAATGGATATTTGCCATGGTGATCCTTCTGGGTGGAGTACTTACAAGCAGGATTTTTTGTAGGTGTAGAAGACTTTTAAAAAAAGCACAGTGAAATAAATATTTATGTCCTGTGATCTGGGGTTTATCTGCCAGATTTCAAAATAAGAAAGAGATAAACTCTAATGAAATGACACAATTCAGTCCTTCACAAGGGGGTTTCCAAGCTCCAGGGAGGGAGGTGAGAAGTTCTGCTGTAAGCAATGTCAGTCACAACAGAGATTTCACTTTTGTGGGTTATCTTGAGGTTTTAAGTCGAGACTTGAAACAGAAAATGAAGGAAGGTAAAGTCTAATTTCTGTATTATTTCTCATTGGAGGGGCAGGTCTGTATGTGGAAGATGAATAATCTGAGCCATCCTTTCATTGCTCTTGCCATTGTGGCTTCTGAGCTGTTTTGTTTTTGTTCTTTACGTACTGGAGAGCAGACTTCCTTGTCTTTTGAAAACCATTTTAGCTTTCCCTAGTAATCTCACAGCTCTGTGATTGGCTTTGTTAGGTTGTGTTTTGGTTTTGTTTTGGTTTTGTTTTTGTTCTTTTTAATCCTATCATATTGGATCTCAAAATCCATGCTCTCTGGGCTGCCTCCTTGGAATAGGAATATAGAAGGAAATCGTGTGTTGGGTGAATGATTGAGCAGCTTCTGGTGGGAGGGTGGGCTCCTTCCTAGTGTGTCATTCTCACCTACAGCTCAGTGAAGAAGGGGAAGCAGCAGCTTTGTTAAAAGCGATGGAAATGAAGCTCCTAATTAATAGGAGCAATTAAAACTACCCTCATCTTACCAGGTTCTTTTCAATTAAGTTCTTTCCAGCTATTTTAAAAGCAGCAGGAGGAAGATATAATTTCTTAACCTTTACTTCACATTCAGGATGCTGGAGAGAGTGTTTGAGGAGCAAATGCAGCTCTGTACTCACGTTTATGAAACTGACATTCAGCTCTTTGGCGGTGTACCCTCGCTGGAGGTTGCGCCGGGCGTACACGTCGTAGTCGCGGACGATCCGAGTGATGATGTCCGATGTGGAGATACCTTCGGTTCTCTGCGTAGGTACAAACATTCCTGAGCAAAGTGGGAAAAGAAAGCCTGCTTGATAAAGCTTGGCAGCATCGGGCACTGCGGCAGATAGCTGAGGATGAACACAAAAATGCCTGACAAGGGTAAGAGGCTTGCAATTCTGTCGTATTCCTCATTCTCTCCTGTTGTTTCTGTGTGGGTTTGGGGAAGGCAAGGTTGCTGCACTGCTTGTTTTTTTCACAAGTCTTTAGAAAGACTAAAAATTTCCCTCTGTTCTGTGTCAGCTGTGATGTGGAAGGTATTAGACTGGCAGGGGCTCCTGAGCCAGGAAGGCCAAGCTTCACAGCTGTGGCCAATTCACTGAGCTCTTTCCATAAGCACAGCACTAATTCAATGTTATGTAGAGGAGCAGGGAGGTTTGCTGCTCTCCTTTATTAGCAGCTCTCCTGTGCTGCAACATCTGACAGTCTCTGTTCTGCTGAGTAGAGCAGACCAGCCTCTGGCCTTGACAAAAGCCAGGAAAAAGGTGCATTACAGTAACTGGAAAACACCCTGGAGGTGCCAGTGGTACCTAACAGGAAGATGAAGTGTAATGGTAGTGTTTCACATCTATCCAGCCATGCCAGTGGCACCATAACCATCCTTCCTGCTCTGACAAATCAGTTCCCAAGAAAAGTGGCCATTTATCAATACTGCTTGTATTTTCCTCAACACACTTGAGATATATGTGTCTTTCCAATTGCTCCTCACTGAGGCAGGAGCATCTGAACTGTTAATGCTAATTCACAAATGCAATAGTAGCAGAGTACAAGCACACCTTGGTTTAGTAGTTATTTAGGGCTACAAAAAAATTACTACTCTCACTTATATTTAATTCCAACATGAAGCTGCTGATGAAAGAGAGAGAGAGAAGACTGGGTATGGTTTGGGAAAAGGAAGTAGTGCTTTGTCTTAAAATGGTGTTATAGCTCCTGGCAAATTAATCTTCACATGTTCACTTACAGTAAGCAGGCATTGGTACCTAATTTTACAGGGTTGGAAAAAGATTCAGAGAAGGAATCAAGAAGCTTACCAGCCTTTTGTGACTAAATGCTATTTTTTATTTCTGATCTCTAATTAATATTCTGCTAAAAAAATAGATTGCTTTAATCATGAGCAGACATGTTTCCCTGATTGTTGCTTTTCAGGCTTGTAGAAGTCACTCAGGAAACTATTTCTGGAAGCAGTGAAACCCACTTTGAGCCAGAAACCTTTAGAGACAGGAGTTACAAGAACACATGGACAAAATCCAAACCCCACTTTTGTTAAGCTGAAAGTGGAACTGTAGGTGGACATGACCCTTAGTCACTGACTTTCCTTCCATCTGCTTCATGTGTTGGATTGATCCATGCTGTCCAAGCTAACTGTTCACAGATGGGCACAGTTTTAGTTAGTGCACTGTTACCCAACTCACCATTGCCCATACACCCTCCCATCCACTGAAGGTAGTGGGGAATTGGGAACCCATGAGAATCTACCCAAGGAGCTCTCCAGTTCCCATCTGCTTTTCTGCTCTCTAACAACCTGATGTGGGAAAATGGGAGTACTGGAACTATGGAAAAATGTGCAAATGCATCAGCGGCACTGGTCTATTTAAAACAAAACCCCTAGGAGAAAGGAGTAATTCATTATTGTAATAATGCTGCTCTGGAGCATTAGGGACTATTACAGCACTAGATCTCAAAACTCATCACAAGTTAAGTTAACATGATTCCCAGTAAATATGTAGAAAATTCAGCCATACAAACTCAAGTGCTTCTCTGGCATCTCGTGGTGACAGACACAACAGACGCCAAGTCTGTGACGCTGCAAGTCCATTCTCTCTTCTGCAAAGTTTGAGTTTCCCATCACGTCACGTGTGCACCGTGCCTGTGCTCAACAGAAAGACAGCAGAGAAGGGTGTGCCAGGTTTGGGCACTCTCACACCAAGTCTGGTCATGACCCAGTGACACCAAGAGCTCCTGCTGTGTTGTCCAGTGCACTCAGCACCTTACAGAAGAAAAGCAGAATAGCTGCCTGTCCAGCATGTGTGCAGTATGTCCCTTGATGACCCATTCTTACCACAGGGGCCTTTTTTCACTGCCTACTGAAGGAAGCTGGCATTGACTCTGAAACTATGGAACAGTCATTCCCAAAGGATGGTTGTGAGTCTGATACCACAGGGAAGTTTACAATTGGAAAAAGATCAAGAGCTGCTGCTATAAAAAGCTTATTTCTTCAGCTCAGGTCAATACCTGGTCTATAGCTGTCATTGTATAGTTTGAGAAGGTCACTTTGCACGGCATATTACCACCAGGCAGATTGCTCTGGAGTTTTTTCAAGCCTCCAATATACATGTTTATGCAGAACAGAGAGGCTGGATTTGCCAGGGTTCAAGGAAGCACCCCCAAGGAGCAGCAGCAGAAGGATGTGATTTGTTCCTCCTCCTTGCACTGTTCACTGTGTTAGGATACTAACATGTGTAGCTACTACTGGCAAACAGTGGCTTGATGTTACCTCCTCAAATTTAATCCATCTTCCTTGAACTGAAGAGATACAAACTCCTAATGAGTTCAGCATCTTCCTGTTCAATGTAATATGGTAGTCAACCAAACTGCTAAACAGTCATGGCAAATTAATTACTCTGATACTGATTTAAACCCTCTGCCAGTGTAATGAAAAGAACCCTCAGTGCAAATGGATCCTAATGGTTCCTGAAGGTTGCCTGTGCTTGCCCATATTCAGGACTGGGATGTGTCAAGAAGGTGTCAGTTTGTGTATTTTGTATGGTTATCAAAAACTGACTAAAGTTGGCTGGGCTGCTGTGGGACCTGAACTCATTTTCATCCACTCTAACGTCTTATAGTCAAGCACTATAAAATTGTTTTAAAAATGCAGATGGGACTACTTTGTGCTAGATCTGAATGGTTTCCTTGGGGTTATGGCAGGAATTCAGCCAAGGAAGTCCTCTGAGGTTTTCTTTCTGCTCAAGTCAGAAGTACCTATCATCAGGGTGTAATACAATGTGGTATTATCTCTACTGCTTCTCTCCTAGCAGTTGTGGTTAAAAGGCAGTAAAAGAATTTGAGCTGAGGCTGAAAAGGAAGATGCTAAAAATGTGAAGTTGCCCTTACCTGCCTCCTTTATGTGTTTGTATACATCATCCGATCCAGCGGAGGAGTACGGGATGTCATCATGTGCTACGAAGTCAATCTGCCAGTGAACAGAAGAAGAATCACATTCCACCATCACCAAATTTTGCTTTCACTGGGTGATTGTTATGGAGAGTTATCTCTCTTCTTGACTTCAGCTAACTTGCTTTTGACATTCTCATCCTAAAGCCATCACCTAGTGTACTGTACTAGATTTGGGCCTGCAACTGCTGTGTTGTATGATTGTCTTAGGTCAAAAATGTAAGATGTGCCCAAAGTATGTATTCTATCACCATCTTCATGAGGTGTTGGAACCAGGTGGAGCAGTGTTTCCCTTATCTTCTGCTAATGGCCCATCAATGCCTTGCCCTATGACTCATAGATAACTCCCTCCGGAAGCCATTTCTGTTCAATGGGCCATCAAGAACCCATTAGAATGATATCAGCCCATTGTGAGATGCTCCACCCAGGGGGAGGAGCCAAGTATCTCCCACCTGCATATAATCCTGGGTTTTGGACAGCAGAATCAGCTTTTCCCCCCACTGGATTCATGGAGGACAAGAGCTACCAGACCTTTCTACAAGACCACTGCTTTGACAAGACCATTTCATCTGGACTGCTACTAACACCCTAACTAACAGGGTGTCAGGTTGTATTCTGACTTTGTCAGTGGTATTTTATACTATTGAATTTATTTTATTTTACTTTATTTTACTTCTTTTCTTTTGCTCTTATTAAATTGTACTTCTGACTTGGAGTCTCTCACTGGTTTTGCTTTCAAACCAGTACAATGATCAAGTATGAAAACACAGAAACCTTCCCTCCAAAAGCACTGCCACTACCACATCACTTCACTCTGGCTCAGTGTGATATACAGTACAAAACCCAAGACACAGGCTCCTGCTTTTATTCCTACTGCAAAAGCAAGTGGTGAAGCCTTGGCTTTCAAAACCATTGAGGCAGGATAATTGATTTTGGGTCCTTAGGGCTGTGCATATATACATGTATACCTAGTACTGTCATGCTGTCATTTTGTCACCCAGTGATGTAGACACTAAAATACATCCTACTTAATTATGCTTTTATTAAGATTCATATATGTTGCAAGGCAATCAATAGCATTAAAACACTCCATCCTGCCTTTTAGGGGGCAGGTGGTATTTTTACATATTGCACCTGTTGCCATTAGTAAGAAACACACCTTTAATTCAGGACTTCAGTCACCAGGTGACAACTTTCCTGGTTTACCATCTCCTTTTCTGAAAGCCAATTTATCAGTAATTTTTTCAGTGTTATTTAACCCTTCAAAAATCCCAGTAGAGAAATCATCTCAGCATATTGAGAAAAAAAGGCAAAATAAATACAACATTTTCTGACAGAGATGGAGGCAAGGAATGCTATGTACAATTTCAGCGACGAATTAACTGAATTAAATAATTTGCTCCACCTAATTGAATTTCAGACTTGCTCATTCTCAACTGTCAGTCTGCAAAGGGGAAGGGAGACATAAGGGGAGAAATGTACCTTATGTTTTTCAAGGAACTCAGGTGTCAGTGTCCAGGGTGCATCTCTGATGACCTCATCCACATAACGACAGTGTCTGAGGGCTTCATATCGCTCAGTTTCACTCATCACAGTGAAGCCTTTGAATTTATGAGTTAAATCATCACTGCAAACTAAAACATAGAAGTATGAGCAAAATAGCTCCACATTCAGTAAAATTAGCATGACCAGGAGTTGATAATTCCTAGATAAATCCATTAAGCACTTAATTATTAGCTTAGCAATTTTTGGGGTGTTCCAGAGCATCTAAGAGTTTGGCTTGGAGCAGATACAACTGTGTAATAATGAGAGAACCTTCTCTTTCTGGGGATGCAGCCAGACGCCAAGTAGGATATTGTAAGACACCTCAGGTGGTATCCTTTACATGCTAAGGTAAACCAATCCCACTCTTAAGTGGGGATTTCATGGGCTGTAATATTTCAGGGGTGATGGCCATGCTTTGAAACCAATCAAACAACACAGTGTGGATAATCACAGAATGCTCACTAACTTCAGGTATCACAAAATGGTCGAGGCAGGAAAATCACTCAACATCACCTCCTCCCAGTGGAGTCAACTGCAGGTTGCTCAGGGCCATGTCCAGTTGGGTTCCAAAAGATGGAGCCCCCTCAGCCTCTCTGGGCCTCCACTTCCTGCTTTTTATTTTTATGTAAACAACACTCTAAAAGGTGAATTTGCCAACAAAGCTCAAAATCACAGTGGGACAGTTTCTCATTAAATAAACCGTGATGGAAAACAAGTCTTAGAAAACTTTATAGGAATCTGTCTCCGAGCTTAGCTTTGAATTCAGCAGGTTTTACAGAAAGAGAAGTAAGGCTTGTGCCACGTTCAAATGGAAAGCTGCTGAAGGAAGCCCCAAGGAAAGGACTGGGAGAAGCCATATGCTCCAGTGAAATGAGCAGAGTTAAAGGTCCAGAAATCCTGCATCTTTAACTCTGGATATAGGAATACTTTGCCACATTGTTTTTAAAATGAGGGGAAGCAACACCCACATTACCAGAGGACTGTACAAGTTAGGTATTATCCTCCTACCCATGTAACATTGTGTAAAAACCAGTGACCTTCTCCACAACCATCTCTGTCCAACATTACAGCTACAATAGTCATCTGACACCCCACCTAGAATAATGTGACACCCATTTATAGCTGGGTTGCCAGTGGTTGTCCTTCACCACAGGTCAAACCTGTGCCTTTGGATCTTTGTCTGTAAATGTACTTGACAAATGATAAATGCAACATTATCAGTGCCGCAGTGAAGTGTGAGAGCAGCCCTACAGCTGCTGCTTCTTTCTAATTTGAAAACATCAACCTGTCAGGCAAGGTGCTAGCAAAGATGCAGTCTTTTTTGAGATCTGAAATGGATGTTCTTGCTGTGATGGTCATTAAGGATTTTCAAAGTAGGAAAAATGTAGAAAGGCTTAGATAACCCTGAAGCTTGTGCAAAATTCAAAGCCAGATAATAACATATGTATGAATTTCAGCAAGCAAAATGCTCCTCTGTCCTATTATGTCAGTTTTGATGCCTGCTGACAAGAAATTCAATGGCGATCAAAGCATTTTCAGGAGAAAGATCCCTTCAGAGTCTGTATTTATTTACAGCCTTTATGACATCTTTAGGCTACCCTCTCCTGGAAGAAAAGGTCTACCAAAATTATTGGAAACAGTAATTTTTGCTTGAATTCTGAAGAAAGGTCAGATTTAATTTTCTGATTACTATTTGTTCATATACAATGCAGACACAATTATCTTCCTTTGTACTTCTTTTGGATCAGTTATCCTGCTCTAATGACTGATCTGGGAAGGTATAAATGTGCATTTAGAAAAAAACAACTAGTTCTCCACATAATTGTCTTCACGAGAAGAAACAGAAGGGGTTGGTTGTGATTTCCACAAAGACATCTAACACTGGTGCTTTTGCAGCACAAATTGTTTGTGGTGTGGGTGTGGGAAGGTGTCCATTTTTTAAACATGCTAACACACAGTGCCTTGCTGGGAGAAGGTGCTGATGAGTGCTGGCTGCTTTGTCCTTCGTGCCAAAATTAAGGCAAAGTGAAGCTATGCCCTGAAAAGGAGCCAGGATTTTGCCCCAAAGCTCCTTTCCTGATCTGGGGCAATCCCTAATCCTTTAAAAACAACAACAAAATGTACATAACTTCATTTTTTTTTTTAAACCTTACAGTCTTGCGCTTCCACGTGCTTCTTCTGCAAGGTGTTTGGCTCAGCAGGAAATCAGAGAATCCTTAATGTTTCCTTCCTAACAAAAGGACTTGTCCTTTACCTCACAGGAAGCTCCATGGGAATTGCCACATTTCATAAACTTGAGCAAAACTAAAAGACGTGTTTATAAAGAGATTTTGTTTTTCTTCTGTGCTGGGTCTTTCCTCCCCCACCCCCCTCAACTATTTGGGACAAATATGCAAAATAATGCACCTTATAGTACCTGAAGGTTGCACTCATGTTCACTGTAAAGCATTTGAGCAGCTGAATGAAGGTTGCTGTGAAATGTTTCTGCGAGGAATATCTCAACCCTGGAGGTGCAAGGAAAATGGAACCAAACTGCACATTTATGAGGCTTCATGAGAGCAGGGCTTGCACAGCCAACTAGGCAGGAAAGAGCCACCCTCCAGTGACTCCTCTGGCACAACTGCTGATCAGCTGTTAGCCAGGCATACAGCAAGAAAAGAAGGTATTCATAGCAA